>JAVDPK010002068.1:139095-162587 GCA_034780415.1 Cichlasoma orientale
TTCTGATTGGCCGGTAACTTTAGAGAGTTACCAGCCACATTGGCTGGTGATCAAAAAAGTTAATTTAGAACCCTGCCTACGTCCTCTACGTCATTTGCCATAGAATACCAGAATTGGTAGGTCCACCACTGGCACCCTGTGCTTTTCACAGATGAGGGCAGGTTGACCATGAGCACATGTGACAGACGTGAAAGGGTCTGGAGAAGCCGTGCAGAATGTTATGCTGTCTGTGTCATTGTTTGCTGATTGGTCAGTGATGGTCTAGAAAATCATATCCTTGGAGGGACACACACAGACCTCTACAGGCTAGGCAACCGCCCCCTGACTGCCATTAGGTATCGGGATGAAATCCTTGGACCCTACGCTGGTGCAGTGGGTCCTGGGTTCCTCCTGGTGCACAATGGCCTCATGTGGCGAGAGTATGCAGGCAGTTCCTGGAGGATGAAGAATTGATACCACTGAATGGCCCCCACACTCGCCTGACCTAAATCCAGTAGAGCAGCTCTAGGACATTATGTTTTGGTCCATTCAATGCTGCCAGGTTCCACCTCGGACTTTCCAGGTCAGATCTGGGAGGAGATCCCCCAGGACACCATCCGTCATCTCATTAGGAACATATCCCGACGTTGTCAGAGATGCATATAAGCGCGTGGGGGCCATACAAACTACTGATTACTACTTTGAGTTGCTGCAGCTAAATTTCATGCAAAGTAGACTAGCCTGCTGCATCATTTATTCACTGTGATTTTCAGAGTGTCTTTGAATTCAGCCTCTGTAGGTTGATAATTTTCATTTCCATCAAACGATGTGGCATCCTTTCATTCCTAACCCAGTCCATATCAGCATACTGTAGATAACAGCATGATTTTTTTTTCCCCCATTGAGATCTGATGTGTTTTCAAAGTGTTCCTTTTAAATTTTTTTTGAGCAGTGTACTATGATAAAATTACTTGGTATGTTTTTAAACACGCTGGTTCATAACTGCATTACCGCCTTGATTTATCATCACTACATACATGTCTGTTAGTTTTAGTCAGTCAACCCATGTTAATTCCCTTGCAGGAGCCATAAAGTTGTGAATAAAATTATATTTGACAGTGAATTAGGCCCAGAATGATTAAACATCTCTTTGCATTACTACATCATGAAGATATAATGATCTCATTAAGAAAAGGTTTGCCTCTCTGGTTGTTGGCCCCCTAACAATCATTTAGAAAAACCTCTCCTTGACCTCAGGGTTGACAACCTTAGCCAGACTCTGCTGGCAGGGGTCACTTCCTCACCAGAATCTAATTGGGCACGGGGCAGGAAGTGGTAGTCACCTGGCCCGTTGGCCGTGGAGCATAATTGGTGGATAGGACGGATGCCAGCCAGCCAACCAGAGAGGTCAGAGATAATGATCATGCGCAGCGTCACTGGTGCAGGTGGGAATTGATGAATGTTAATCTGATATTTGATTAGTTTCTGGAAGGGAGGGTGCAATGATCAGAAAGTAACACAAACCACACACCACACACACACACTCCACTTTCACCATGTACATATACACAAGAATAGTTAAACACACAAGCATCAGTCACACGCACAGACAGACACACACTAGCGATCCTCTTGGGGCCGGGTAGACAGATGGGAGGTTGATGCTAATGGGACACACGGCTAAATGGACTAAATGGACGGGATAAACACAGTTCCCAAGGAAACCAAAGGACTGTGTGTGTGAGAGAATAAGGGACAAGAAACAACACAAAGGGAGAAGACCAATGCATTTACAAGGTCTGTTTGTATAGTGAGTGATTGGGGACTGCTGGGATAACAAACCGGTGTGCTCAGTGTGGATTGCATGTGTGTAAGTGAGAAAGACTGAGGTCAAAGGGATGCATGGTTGTTTAAATCTTGTAAATCAGGCTGTCAAGGCCATAATAAGAACCACCTACAGTTTTCTATCCTGGCAGACACATTTGTGTACTCACACCTACACACACGCCTGATCTCAAGGAAAAGTTACATGTATATAAAAATAACTTCTGCTTTAGCGAAAACACATGTATATCCATTCAGTCAGGAAAGATTAAAAAATTAAAGCAAGCTAAACCTTGAAACAATAAGAATTAAACCAAGTGGCAATTCAATTAAAAGTTACATTTTATTTTTCTTTATCTGTTCCCAGTTTGAAAATAAGAAGCAGAGATGACAGTAGTCCATCAACTGGTGCATTTGTACAATAATGTTTAGTAGTTCATGTTAACATCCACCTTTCTATATCAATTTATAGATACAGAAAAGGCTTACATGTTTGCATACAGGTGTTTTTGCTGTTCTCTAAGATGTGCATCGTGTTTCCCTTTGCAATGGTACCCTGATGAACTAACGTTATTAATATTTAAAAAAAAAAAAAAAAAAAAAAAAAAGGTTTGGAGGTTGGGCTGGCGGTGGTGGAGTGACATTTGCATGCTCACAGACATGATTTATGCTCCACTTGATTCTTTGTGTTTTACACTTTGGTCTAAGTCGTCAGCTGCTTGTTGTTGTAAAAAGAATTGCCATCTAATTTGTAAATGCAGACAGTTGCCTGCATGTTGCAGTCAGTCGGAGTCAGTCTGCAGTGATGAGCGCAACTCATCTACAATGTGTTTCTTTGCAACTCAGCTGGTTGTGCTCTGGTCATATTCCTATTTAAAAACAAAGTTGCTGAGCATTTTTGTCATCTTGCGGCTAAATCACTGTCCTACAGCAACTACATCACTATTTGTGGAAGAATTTCTGTTTCAAATTCATGAGGTTCTGGCTGGACTGGCTCAATCTAAATATCCATCCATTTTCTTCCTCTTATCCAATTCAGGGGTGCAGGGGGGCTGGAGCCTATCCCAGCTGCCATAGGGCGAGAGGCAGGGTACACCCTGGACAGGTCACCAGCCTGTCACAGGGCTAACACAGAGGCAGACAACCATTCACACTTATGGGCAATTTAGAATCACCAATTAGCCTAACCCCACTAACTGCATGTCTTTGGACTGTTGGAGGAAGCCGGACTACCTTGAGAGAACTCACGCAGGACCCGGGACCTTCTTGTTGTGAGGCAACAGTGCTAACCACCACATCAAGATAATGTGAAGTTCTCTATATGTAGATGGCAACAGATTTATAATTTTCCCCAATTTCATATCATCACAGTCAGATTGCATGTAATTGCCAACTTGACCACATTCAGTTGATATTTATATAGCAGACTTATGGCACACACCCTCTTCACCCTCTTGACACAGCAAGGTTGCTCTGAAGACAGCAGCTGGCTGCGAGTGATCACAAACCTGGTCTCCCTGCAAGTTTATTGCAATAATTTTGGTCGTGCCAGAGTCTCCAACCTCTGTTTTCTCCTGTGTCACCCTAGCATCACGCAATAAAAACAACTTGGTTAGGTTTTGAAAAAGATTTTGATTTTGGTTAAAACAAATCTCCACACAACATTCGCCCTTCACACTGAAAAGATTTTGCTTGTTCGTGTCTGTGAGATGCAAGCGGCTTATCCAAAATTGTAATATTAGACGCTTTCAGAGAGAGAGAGAGCAGGCTGGCAAGACCTCTTGAGCACGTACCGATATTGGCCATAGATGCTGGCCTGAGACGCTTCTGTTGGAGCCCTGTAAGCACAGTATATGGTGCGCGCACACACACACACACACACACACACACACACACACACACACACACACACACACACACACACACACACACACAGAGTTATGTTTCAGTTTGCAAAACTTCTCAGTTAAACTTGAAAGTTATACGTTCCAGGTATATCAGATTAACACCAGCTGCTGGATTTTTGTCAGTTGTGTAACAAAATGGGCTGGCGAGACGTGCTAAAGGCGCAGACACATGCAGCCTAGTTTTCTTCAGTGCTCTTTCATTCTTTTAAAATATGTGTGTACGTGTGTGCTGGCCTGTGGAGAATGGGGATGGATGATGGCTGTCTGAGCAGGCCAATGATGAAGGCTAATGTGATAGGATGTAATGGATGACCTCTGAAAACTGCCCACTTTTCTTTCGTTCCAGCTCTGTCTACTGCTTACCCGCTCTGTCTTTATGTCTCCCTCCCTCTGTCTGTCAGCTGGGGGGTGATTTAGTGGACCAGGTCACCACACTGTTTAACACTGTAGTCACTATGTTTGAGGAATGGAGGGGTGAACAGAGGGGTGGAGAATAAGAGACGTGTCATTAGCTTATATTTTCCCTTCTTCCCTATGTCGATTCACCTACAGTACATCAGCCTTTTTACGTTTAGTCCTTTCAAACTGTTTGTGTATGCATATCGCTGAGTTTTGTTACATACCCAGTGTTTTTTTTTTTTTCTCATGCTATTTCCCTATTTGTGTCTCTGTGCGCGGCCTTTTCTCTTTCTCCCTCCAGTCGAAGGTTTTGCAGTAACTGACAGTTAGCTGTGAATAGGACTTAGTGGTCATAATACAAGAGTGTGTCTGCCTTGTTCACAGTAACAGCTACAAGCCATGCGATCTATAAGCCGTTTCTGTCTGTTTTTGTCTCTCTGGCCCTCTCTAATTAGCTCTTGAAATCAATGGGGATTAATTCTACCACTGTGGCAGGATGTGTGTCAGAGATATTCTGCTGCAATCAGATCGTCTGGCTCGAGCTGTAACGCACTGCCTCCATCTGTTGGGGCAGGGTTTCAGGCCGCTGTTCGGACCAGAATGAAGTTTAAGATGCAACTTTGCATTTTTAGTTGTCTTTTACCCTCACGAGGTTGTGCCCTCATTCTAACCTTGAAAACCAAGCTTTTAAGTCTTGCAGCACAGAAGAACCCCTGCAATCACTTACTGTTGTGCTGAAACCTTAAAGGACCAGTCAACAAGTGAACAGTGGTATATCCTATAGGTGTAATACATACAGACTTTTGATAGCCATGTTTTGCACTACTTCTAATGAGTAATTAATAATTAGTAATTTAGTATTGTTGAAGTTTGTAAAGCAAAAGCTGAAAATGTGGAAGTCTTAACCTAATTTCAGGTATCTAATGAAAAGTAATGGACACTGAAATGAAGGAAACATGCTACCAACGTTTTGAGTTAGAGGGCTCATTCCTGCAGGACTCCTACAAGAGCGTTTAGCCTATTGCCTCTCAAATTCTAGCAAGACTTTATGTCTTCAGTAGAATCCGCAAATGCGCCCCTCACAAGACTACAGGCAGTTGTTCAACTACAACCCGAAGGCTTGTCTTGCAGCCAGCTCTGAAAAAGAAGTGTTTTGTCCAGTCCTGGAGATGGTGTGTTGGAAGCCGGTATAGAGTGGTGGATTCTATCAGACGAGGATATCTGTGCCCTTGTTTACTCTACTCAGATCCCACTCACCACATTCAGCCAGGAGACAAATGCTGTCTGGAAACTTGGCAAACATGGCGGAAATGAGATTTGTTATCGCCTCTCGATTGTGGCCCCACTGGCATACAAATTCAAGAGGCATGGAAGTGTGTGGGTGTGTATGTGTGTGATTCCCAGTGTAAGTCAGTCTTTCTTTACTCACACCTGTTTCTCCGCACACATCCAAGAGACAAATTTGGCTTCTTTTTTTTTTGCCAAGTGTTTTTATGATGTAAATCCACGAGTGCACCCATGTGTGCGTCCTTTGTAAAGCAACCGCATTGTATCAAACAATCAGTCCAGCGGCATCTCTGTGGACATTATGTTTGTACAGATTCATTCTTCTTTCAATAGCTAATATCATACTTTATGCTAAGAGGCAAAGCTGAAAATCCTATCTGTCTCCAGTCACAGCACTGAGCTCCAAAGCCACATAATGAAGGACTAATTGAATACTTATCACTATCAATCATGGCTTTATGAATATATGTGTGTGTTTGTGTTGTTTGTCCAGATGCCTGTTATGGTGTTCCAACAAAGCTTTGCTGTGAGAGTAAGATTCTACGTGTATCTCCTTGTATTTGTTGTCTCTCTATTTCTTTTTCTGAAAGCATCCATGTGTCTTGGCATATTTAAAAGTCTGTGTATTATGAATGAAAGTGTTTCTGAATTGGATTGCGCTTTAGGTGTAGAATGAGTTGATGCCCACGTTCTTGGGATCACATTCATTTATGAGGGTGCACATTTTGGACATAAACCTTGAAGTGTAAGCATTATGTCAGCAGCAAAGAGGCAGCAGCTGCAGTCCCCAGTCAGTTAGCACCGTTAAAAGGACAGTTCATCCCAAATACATTTTTTTTTCCATCTGACTTTTTATTAATCTGTTATTTTGGTCCGGACTGCACCTCCATCGCTGAGGCGGCTGCAAGGAGCTGCATTTGCAAGGCCGTTGGTGCCTGTCGTCGCAGTAATCCCAGAACCAGATTGTGGACACAGGAGGTGAAGGGAGCCTTCAGGCTGAAGAAGGAGTCTTATCGAGGTTGGTTAGCCTGTGGGATTCCAGAGGCACCTGACAGGTACCGGCAGGCCAAGCGGAGTGCAGCTCTGGCAGCGGCTGATGCGAAAAACTCAGGTGTGGGAGGATTTTGGTGAAATTATGGAAGAAGAGTTTCAGTTTGCCTCACAGAAGTTCTGGCAAACCACCAGGCAACTCAGGAGAGGGAAACAGTGCCCTACTTACACTGTATACAGTGGCAGTAGGATGCTGCTGACCTCAACTGAGGATATAGTCAGGGGGTGGAAGGAACATTTTGAGGATCTCCTTTATCCCACTGTCACACCTTCTGTAATGGAAGCAGAGTCTGGGGATGAGGGGGATGACTTGCCCATCACTGGGGTAAAGTTACTGATGTTTTTAAACAACTGCCGGTGGCGGGGCCCCTGGGGCGGATGAGATTTGCCCTGAGTTCTTGAAGTCTCTCGATGTTGTAGGGCTGTCCTTACTGACACGTCTCTGCAATGTTGCATGGAGGTCTGGGGCGAATGCAGCTTCTGGATACAGGCTGGGGTGTTGATTCCCCTGTTTAAGAAGGGGGGCTGGAGGGCTCACACTCCTCAGCCTCCCCGGGAAAGTCTCTGCCAGGGTATCGGAAAGGACAGTCCATCAGTTAGTTGAACCTCGGATTCATGATTCAAGGCAACCGCCAGTTTATATGCATTTTCAGAATTGGATTTGCTTCTCAGAGATGCCGTCATGGATTTGCTGTTCTTCATCTTATGCAGTAGTGGTAAGAATAATTTATCCATCACTTTATCAGTGTCATTGTTAAGCCAAAGCTCTACCACAAGGCTAACATGTACAGACAAAAACATTCACACTTTTCATTGTTGAAATTTTCATTTCACCTAGTATGCAGGTTTTTGAACTGTCTGGGGAAAACTCACAAAGACGTGATGGTAGCATTTAGTCTTTACAAGGATATGTTTATAAGGACTACTGATAAAGATATTTAAATTGCCTATAGCTGAAATTTACTGAATTTTAATATTGTCGCTATCTCAGAACGGTAAAGAATCCTTTAAAATTTCCTGGATCCAGATCGTGATCCAGCTCCAGCCCCCCAAACAACTACAGACATTTTCACTGAAATCCGTTCATAATTTTCTGAGTTATCCTGCTAACAGACAGGACTGAAAACATAACCCCCCTCTACCTATCGGTGGGCGAGGCAATGACACAAATAGGCCAAAACCCAGATCAAAGCCAGAGTGGTGATGTGAATACCATAAAAATCATATCACTCTCTTAATCTTGGCTTATATTCAAAGGGGGAAAAAATAAATTTCAGATGACTCCTGTTTCTTTAGCCAGGGACTGATAACCACCTTTTGTTCCTATTGTAATTTTCCTCCAAAGATTCCAAAGCTGAGATTGTAATTTGTCACGTCTAACAGATGAATAGACTTCTCCTGCTCTGCTGACAAAAAATAAGTCTTTATTTTACAAAATCACATATTGCTTGACCAGATTTTACATTAAAACTTAACTGGACCATAAAATGTACTGTCACAGTCACCCTTTTCATCTGCTCCTTCACGCATTTGCATTTTCTTTTGAGGCACCCACTAGACACTCTTTCAAGAGAACTATATTGCACTCTTTATGGGACACTGCAAGACTCTGTAACATCAGTTTCAACAAGGCCTGTGGGAATATTTGATTTGAACATTTTGCACCAATTTCTTTTTAAAAAACCCGTTTTCAGCAGCCATTATAGGAACTGCAAGTTTTTTATTTTACAATTTAAATTGGTGCTTATTCAGGGACAGTGTTAAACATTGTCATTACCTTTAACACTACTTTTGAAGCATACCTTGCAACAATGTGAATCTCTCTTTGCACTGGGAGTAGTCTGTAAGAGTTATTAAGCCCCGTCCAGAAGAGGTGGTTTCTTTTGTATCTCTGATTAATGCATTAATCACAACTAAACCTGCAGCCTTCTGTGGAATTGATTAAACCATCTAGTTAGGTTACAGATGGACTGTAGTAACATTAAATTAAATTCAGCTGTGTCACCCTACTTTGTTTTTCCTTTGCTATTCTGCTCTATTCTATCAGGAAGCCTTCATTTTTAACAGATTTGCACATTTAACACTGGCATCAAAACTCTAAGTTACCTTATAGCTATGGCCACATTGCTGATCATTCATCTGTACACCATGGGCTTTAACTCTTAATGTCTTTATGAGAGTCTAGAGTCCTCATACCTGAATTAACCGTTCACTGTCATGATCAGGAGGTGCAGGTAAGGCTGATTTGTTGAACCCACCGCTTTTCTACAAGGGCATCAACTGTGCACGCTTCTTCCAAGTAGATTTATTAACCTTTATTTAACCAGAAAGTGAAGCTCTTGCAATTAAGAATCTCTTTTACAAGAGTGTTTTGGCATGCTGGTGTTTTTCAGTAACCAGAGCACAGGGAGAAAATCTGCACAAGCACAGGGAGAACGTGCAAACTCCACATAGAAGGGCCCATCCTGTGTTTGAACCCAGGGTCCTCCTGTTGTGAAGCAACAGCACAAACCACCGACCTTCTGCACTGTTTGTTTTGAGTGTACACGTTTTGGTATTGACATACCAACATATGCTCTTTTGTAATGTCAACAGTAAGGCACTACTGGATACTGAATACATGGTGCTGAATTTGCAGCAGCCCCCCCCCCCCCCCGAAAAGCAAAAAAAACCCCCAAAAAAACAAAGACCTACAATCATGCAAAAACCCATATACGTGGATGGGTTTGGTGACCTTCCTATAGCTGTGCCCTCAGAGCTGATGTGAAGTTTAATTGCAGCCATAGTAGAAGAGGGGCATTTGTGGTGCTATGAAACCCATCATTAGACAGGAAGTAGGTCTGAAATCAAAAAACATCACATTACACAGATATTTCCAATCTAACAGGACTGACGATTTGAGCTTGCAGGTGCTACTGCGGTTGAGCGGTGTTCTGTGAAACATAATTCAGCATGTGATTGGCTTCATTGTTGAGGCACTCTCATTTTTCCCTTGGCTGTTTATGCGTCTGTCTGTCCAGCTGAGATGGTTGTATGGACGGATGAATGAATGTTTGGATTTTGTGCCAACCCTCGTGGCTAAAGAACCACAAACATGTTCAATGTGGAGTAAAAACAAATATCAACTCTGTGTTTGGTTTGAATTTTAGGTATCTGGCTAATGTCCTTACAGGAAAATTGCATCTTGTTTCTAACTCTAACGTAAACAGATACACACGTAGCTCTTTGTCTACTCTCCGCCCTCTTTTGTCGTCTCGGTGGTGTGTAGTGTGGCAGTGCTTGTTTACAGCGCAGCAGAGTTAATTAGCCGTTTTATGGCTGATTTACAGTCCGACAGGCAGACAGAGAAGATGGCCGCTGTCTTGTCCTTGTTGCCCACTCAAGGACTTGTCAAAGAGGGCATTAAATTCACAACACATGTACAGGCACACACAAGTGGTCTTTTTGACCAAAATTAATATTTCCTTTTTTTTTTTATTTGTATGTATATATAAAGAAGTTAGGAGACTCTATGTACATGCAGTACACACGTGCATATTTAATACACCCAGTGCTGAATATTACTCCCACTTTTTATGTCCAAATATAATTCCCCTGTCTAGACTCATTTATCAGGTTGCAGTGCACACACACGCAGATGTGACCCGGCTCACCTTGACCAGTTTGTCTAATCTCACTAACAGAGGAGCAACAGCTTTAGGGAATAAAGAGCTGAGAGAACACCTCGTATGACACAAACTCACACACGGCTGCACGCAAATGGTGTATAAACAGCTCAGCTACCGTGCTGTGGTAAAACCTCTCAGGGAAGAGACTGTGTTCAATGGTCTGATGTCTCCTTCACACCTTTTCTTTGAACATAATCCTTCTCTAAACAAAACCAAACAGCTTTGACTTTATTAGTTATTTCCAGATGCAAATTCTCCAATACCTGCACAGAGGCACAACTGAGAGAACCAAACTGTGGTTTTACAAACAGCCATAACCTTCATGAAAGGATAGCAGCTAGGTAGTGTAGAGGCAACACTACCGTCTTTGGAACAATAGCCAGGGCATGCATCCAGTAAGGGGCCCCAGACTAGACACCCCCATGCTACCTAAGCCCAACTCGGACTATGAGCGAGAGATATACAGTTGAAGCCCGGATGAACAAGCTCCACGTCAGGTGTTGAGGAACCATCTGTCACCATCAACCAGGGGCATTGCCAGGCTGTTTTCTGGATCAATAACATATTATAACTACATCGAAATTTCCCCATGGTGGGACAAATAAAGGGATTTTCTTTTTAGGTTTGCCATGAGGTTTTAAAAACTTTACGTAGAACTGAATAGTGAGTAGTGTTAATCAAAGAAATGACTACTGAAAAGTGTTTTTAGGGTTAAAAAGAGAAGGGAATGCAGCACTGAAGCACAATGGAGGCTGAAAGCCAGACATGAGGTTGATGCGTCATTACTTACTAAGCAGCTAGATCTGCGTATATGCCCCCATATACTGTAACAACTAAAAGCACTCACGAAGGTTCAGTTACTCCAAGCAGTGTGAACTAGAACATTTACAGTGACCTTTAGATTCTTAATTGTGCCTATATGTGAGTGAAAGACAGTCATCTGAATAATTTTTTCAAAGTGTTCACATGCAGTACAGATGCACTCCTAATTTCCAGTATTTTCACCGTTGTCTTTTTTCTGCCTCTTACCCTAAATTTATAGCAGTGCAACAAATCATGATGCACTTATAAAGGTTTTAAAATGCTTCAAGGGGATCTGTTACCTCATCCACAGCTTCTCTCACGCACACCCACGCACCTAGCCTTTTACAAATCTAACCTGACATCAGCAGGAGGCTAACAGTGATGCTAGCAAGCGCTCGCTATCAATACGAGCAGCGTTCCCACTCTGGTGACAGCTAACAAGGGAAGACATCACATTAGCCGGCACGGCAGCGTGCTAGCGCGGCGCTCGCCGCCGCCGGAGCACCTGACTGCGCTGATGTAGCTACAGGTGTAGTATTCATTCATGCTTAAAGAGGCTGACACTGGCAATCGAGCAGCCGGCGGCGCGCTAGCACAACACCTGACAGCTAGTTAATGTCAGTGTGCAGCCTTTTCTCAGCAACAGCAGAGGACACAGCAGCAGAGGCGCTTCGGTTTAGGGAGGAGTAACAGAGTGTGGAAGCCACTGACATTTAGGAGGGGTTCTTTTCTCTCTCTTCTGACAGTCTTATTTCTTTCTCTTTCCTGTGTCTCTGTCTTGCCTTCCTGTCGTTTAGTTGTCTTTTCTTGTTATATTTTTTCCTTAATCCCCTGCTGTGCTCTTTGGCTTCTTTCATTAGTTCTATCACTTCCAATTTCAAAATATTCTCCAACATTTTGCAATGCTTCCGTTTCTTTTGATTATCCTCTCTTGTATTGTGTGCTTGTGCACTGGATGACTTAGAGCAAGGGTCATAAGTGCCCACATCCTCATATTAGATTTTTTCTTTTTCTTATTTGATCCTCACGCCACTTTACTGTGAGTGCTTTTGCAATCACTGGATTTTCCCACACTGAGTCAAAAGTGCTTCAATTTTTCAGGTTATTCGTATTAGAGAACAAAAAACTTGTTAGGATCACAACCTGCAGCCCAGATTCTCCCTCTGTGTCTTCCCAGCACGGGTTTAGTATGGCAGGGCCTGCATCAGGCAGCATTTCCATCGAAACAGCCAGAAACATACTGATGATTACGGCCTGGCACATAATCGGCTAGAAATTAGTTTTTCTGTGTGTGAAACAGGTGGCTAACCTCAAGCTAAATGTAGAAACAAAACCCCATTAACATGTCTGTATTGATTTGGAACGAGCTGGGAAACGGGGCTAATGATGGAGAGTGGAGATGAGGATGCAGCGAGCGTGCTGTTATTCTCCACAGTTTTTCAGGTATACGTGCACTTCTTAGCTTTATTGTTGTTGCTGTGTGTCTTTGTTTTACTTTGTGTGGGAGTGTTTTTTCTGTTTCTATTTTTTCCCCCCCATTCTTCATTTAAATGCTGTACTGTATCTGTTTTTGTGTTTTCGGTCAGTGTTTGGACCTCATGCTGATGAAGGCCTCGCTGTCTGCCTTTGTTCATCTGACATTTCCTCATTAATGAAGTTTGCCTGCCCTCCTCCTCCTCCCCTCTGACTGCCTCTGTTCCCCCACCAGCTGCTTTCCCCACTCCTCTTTGCCTTCCTCCTGAGTGTCTAGCAAGCATTCTACTTTGATCTCTGCCCCTTATTTTCCCCCATCCCTCCTAAACCTATATTTCCTAATCTTCCTCCTCATTTTTTCTTCATCTACCTACTTCTTTCTTTCTGCTTCTTTCCTTCTTTCTCTCACGCACTCGTCTTTTTCCAGTGGTTTCCTTTTGTTTCTATGATCTTCAACCCTGTTACTTCTCTTTGTTAACACACGTGCTTTTGCCAAACAACCCTGACATATCCAAGGTTGTTGTTTTTTGTTTTCGCAATTGAGAAATTGGGAAACACTTTAATCTCATTTAGTCAGTACTGTTAAGATGCCCTTGACCAAACCACTTAACCTCCAGCTGTTCCCTGTAGAGCTGCTCAAGGACAAATCCAGTCTGCAAGAATAACAACCTGTGTTTGAGTTCCGACATGATAATCTGTCAGAAATAAATCCATAAAAATAAGATGCTAAATTTGAAACTCCTTCCTTTTTTCCTGTCTCACTCTGTAGCAGCTGATGAGAGAACGACAGCAGATGGCCAGTCGTCCCTTCGCTTCGGTCACTGTAGCGCTGGAGGTTAGCGATGACCAAGAGGAGCTGCTGCAGGTCAGAACAAAGGCGCAAACATGGAAGTACACAGAAATATACACAACCAAAGACGACTTGAACACATGAATAAAGTCATAGTGCTGCAATGGGTAAAGGTGTCACAGTCATTGTGGGAAATGCATTCAGTTTGCAAATGCATCAGACTTCATACTGTTATGACTTCATTGGCTCCGCGACCTTCTGTCGTGGCTGCTGCTGTGGAACAGATATGTGTGGATACAAAACAGGATCTTGACGCTGTGTCTGTGCATTGAATTGACATGTCTGATTTTCCTTTGAACTACTGAGATCTCTCAGGCTCAGGTTGTGTGCAGCGGTGATGAGCGTTATCTCAGATAATCAGCATCAGCGGGTTATCAGAGTAAACAGTTCACGGGATTCCCTGTGCTTAATGATCAAGTTGCTTTAATAGAAGAGTAAAACCGTTATCAGTGAGGGAGTCAAAAGGTCTCACATGTAATCCCTGCTGGGGGTCCATAAAGCCATAGTTTTGGGAAAGTGCACTGAGAACTGACTGGAGGTGAGCGGGAGAGGTTTATAAAGACAGCGTGAGGTAATTTAGGCTTGCTTGGAATACACAGAGCTTTCCCAAAGCGCAGTGCGTGGCCCAGTCAATAATGGATCTTTGACAGTGTGGGTGTGCCGTTGTTTCTCGGTTAGCTATTAGAAAACACAAAGCACTACAGTGTGTAAATGCCGTAGCTTGTCATAGCAGCAGTGTGTGGCGGAGCTGAACAGTGTTCACATTATACACAAACTAGCTCATAATCCCCCTCTTGTGCTTGGAAGCGCCATTGTGAGCTCACGCAGACACATGTACTCCTCTGCTGCACTTCTAACCTCATGACTTCCGTTTTACCGCACTCAAAATTTAGAACTATAGATGCATGTAAAAAATAATAAATAGAAATGGCCACGGTGACATAACCCACTAATTTGAAGACTTGCTATTTGCTATGTTGGGATTTTTTTTTGTTTTTTATCAGCAGTGTCAAACTCCGTTTTGGTTCACAGCACAGGGCACCTCGAGTTGATCTTGGCCAGAGCCAAGAATTTAAAAGGGCTGAAATCATAAGCTCAAGTGAAAAAGACCCTTTTCTCCACTCCCTTAAGAATTTGCTAGACAACATGAAGCTAAAGCTTTGATTGTTTAGTGAACTCCATCCTTAGACTGCATGGCTGCGTCACACAGACACAGGTCTCTGTTATTTAGTGATATGTGATGGACTAACAAAATATTAGAATTCCACGCACCAAAACTAGAACACAAACTTTTTTTTTACAACTGACCACACACCAAGCCAGAATGCAGATGAGATAATTGGATTAAGGAGAGCATCAATACAACAAACAAGGTGGAGAGGTCCAGTTCAGGGACTGAGGTGAAGCTGAGAGGGCAGCTGTTAGCTGCAGGCACCTGTGTCAGCATCTCCCCGTCAGTCAGTGACTACACTGCTCAAAAAATAAAGAACGATACACTGTTTAATCAGAGTTTAGCATCAAGTCAGCTAAACATGGGATGTTGATCTGGTCAGTTCAGTATCAGAGGGGGTGTTAATCAGTTTCAGCTGCTTTGGTGTTAATGAAATTAACAGCAGGTGCACTAGAGGGGTGACAATGAGACAACCCCCAAAACAGGAATGGTTTTACAGGCGGAGGTCACTGACATTTTTCCCTCCTCATCTTTTCTGACCGCTGTTTCACTAGTTTTGCATTTGGCTAGGCTCAGTGTCACTACTGGTAGCATGAGACGATACCTGGACCCTACAGAGGCTGCACAGGTAGTCCAACTCCTCCAGGATGGCACATGACTACATGACTTTGCCAGAACAGTATCAAGAGCATGGAAAAGATTCTAGGAGAGCTGGACAGGACCGTAGAAGGTCCTTAACCCATCAGCAGGACCGGTATCTGCTCCTTTGTGTAAGGAAGAACAGGATGAGCACTGCCAGAGCCCTTCAGAATGACCTCCAGCAGCCACTAGTGTGAATATCTCTGACCAAACAATCAGAAGCAGACTTCATGAGGGTGTCCCGAGGGGCCGACGTCCTTTAGCAGGCCCTGTGCTCACTGCCCAGAACTGTGGAACCCAATTGGCATTTGCCATAGAATACCAGAATTGACAGGACCACCCCTGGCACTGTGCTTTTCACAGATGAGAGCAGGTTCTCCCTGAGCACATGTGACAGACGTGAAAGGGTCTGGAGATGCCGTGGAGAAAATTATGCAGCCTCTAACATCGTCCAGCATGACCGGTTTGGTAGTGGGTCAGTGATGGTCTGGGGAGGCATATCCCTGGAGGGACGCACAGAGCTCTACAGGCTAGGCAACAGCACCCTGGGGATGAAATCCTTGGACCCACTGTCAGACCTTACACTGGTGCAGTGGGTCCTGGGTTCCTCCTGATGCACAACAATGCAGCGAGAGTATGCAGGCAGTTCCTGGATGATGAAGGAACTGATACCATTGACTGGCCCCCACGCTTGCCTGACCTAAATCCAATAGAACACCTCTGGGACTGTCCAGGAGCTCAGTGATGCCCTGGTCCAGATCTGGGAGGAGATCCCCCAGGACACCATCCATCATCTCATTCAGAGCATGCTCTGATGTTGTCAGGCATGCATACAAGCACATGGGGGCCATACAAACTACTGAGTACCATTTTGAGTTACTGCAATGAAAGTTGCCTTTGTCTCTATGGCTAATTGTGTCGATGAGAACTGTGGGGAAGTTGGTTTTTTTTTTGTTTGTTTTTGTTTTGTTTTCCTTTCTTGAACCAGGGTTTTCATTTCTGATGTGCAGTTTATGGAGATTGACCCTCTTTAGGCTCCAACCTGAAGTGGCCATTAGAGGAACTGTGCTTTTTTTTTTGGCACTCCTGTGTTGGCTTTCTTTTTCCCAGCCCCTGAGGTTGCTGCTTGGATTAACCAAGAATGAGTCAAACTTACCTTGACTCTGAACTGAAGCCAGTTGTGCATACTGACTTGCGGCTGTTTATTTATTTTGTATTGACCAAGCAAAGAAGTGCCTTTGAATTCCAAAACAGATCTAAACAGAATTATTCATTTTTAAAGAAATTTGCTCAAAGTTTGCTCTACAAAATACAATATGCTATCCCAGGTGAGCTGTAGCTGCATTTACAGACATGCAGTGTGTGCGTCTGTGTGCGCGTGCGAGCAAGCGTGCATGCGTGTGTGTGTGCGTGGGGGCCATTGCAATTGATGGAAATGATTTAAAACCTGACACACTTAGATGTCTGTCTGTGATGCTGCAGGCACCCTAAGGCTTTGAGGTTTTCAAGAATAAAAGGATGACATGAAATTGTCTTTAAGATGCTCTGCCAAGCAGATGTAGACAAACACAGCTCACCTCAAAAACATCCATTTTACACCTCAGGGAAGATGGGAAGCTGAGGGGGTGAGAGTGCAGCTGGTTTCAATAGCTCACTTTTCACTTAGCTGTCCTGTGCGAGAACAGGCTCTCTCTGTGATTCTCCAACATGCTGGCGCCTCACCTTCATATGCTGGCTCTGAAGGGTCCTCCAGAGGCAGTCTGGATGGTGGAGTGGGGGCCCTGAGAGAGTCAGCTGGCCCCACTGCTTATATCAGCCTCTTGTACAAAGAGAGCAAAGGACATGAAAGCAGTGCTCTCAGTGAAATGGTAACTGCCAAATCAGTTGTGCCCTTCTCTGGCAGGCTATTGTTCAAATGCTGGTGTCACCTCTGTTTTGTGATTCCTGCTCTCAAACACGCACATGTTGAGTTTAGATAAACAGAGGAAGAGGTCAGATGTGGAGTGTTAGTTAGTGAATGGCAAATGGATCCAAATGCCCACAGTGAAATTTTGCTGGGAAATTAAGTAATTATATTCTCAACAATGATGTTAGCTTCCAACAGTTATGAAAAAATGATCATCAGCATTGTGCTGCATGGTATTAAAATAACTCCTTTCCTTAACAGCAGTGCACTCACTAACAGCCCAAACACACTCCCCTCCAGACTTTGACAGGTTTAGTTCAGCTTGAGTATAAAAAACAGAAACAAAGCTTTTGAAAATGTAACCAAAAAAACGTTAAACCAATTTAGCTTTTTGGAAACACTATAGTTTCAGAGAGTACAGAGCATGCATGATATTTCAATGGCGGCTAAGCTACCTTGGTCTGCACTGACTATAGGGGCCTGGCTAGCCACAGGATTTTAAAAGGTGCAGAGCCGAGTCTCCAGTTCACTGAGCCGGGCATCCAAAGCTACAAACAGGCTACACTTGTTAAAATCATCGTTACTGCTAAAGGAGACCAAGGAGTAACTAAACATGTGACACACAGAGCAGGAAAGTGAGGGAGGGACAGGAGAAGGCGCCATGCTGCTAGTGTGTCGGCTGAGAGCTAAGCTAATATCTACGCCAAGCTAGCCAATTCCTAAAAACAAACTAAGTGAATAATGTAGATATAATATACAGGTGATTCACCTGTAAATTCTTGCAGTATTGTAGGGTCTTTACCTTACAATACGAAGCGCCTTGAGGCGACTGTTTGTTGTGAATTGACGCTATACAAATAAAGTTGAATTGAATTGAATTCAGCGGAGAGTGTGCTTTAGACAAAGCACGTGAAGATTACACTGTGAAATATGTCGTTATCTAGAGATTTGTAATTAATCAGCTACACAGATTAAAGAGCTAACAGATACTGCAAAACACCACTGTGCTCCGGAACAGGAACAGGAAGTGATAGAATACCGCAGTGAGAGCCAAAACCAGGTGACAGCGCCACCAAGAACTGCTGCTAACGGTTAGTTTCTGAAGAAAATAGTCTGTTTATTCTTATTCTAATAGAAGCTTGTGGATTGAAAAGAGATGTGAAAATCCATAGATGCATCTCTAATTAAACCTCATTGATTAACAGACAAAACAGAAATTGAAATATTGAGAGACTGCATTGATATAACCTGTAATCGAGTGATTCGCATTTCTGATGTTTATGTGTTCGGGGGGGGGGGGGGGGTCCTTCTACACTTGCTTGAACACTAACGTTATAATTCCCTACAAAGGTGAGATCTGCAGCTTCTTATTTTAACCTGTTGAATTGCGGTTGTGCAGTAGGACTGCCCTCTGTGACATCCTGCAATTAGAAAATTCTTGCTGTGAAGGGCATCCTTCCTTTGCATCTGACATGCTGATAGACCGGAGCAGCTACATTATTGCATGAAGAGAGTAATCCTGACCCGACTCTCATTCAGTGGATCATTGACAAGTTATAATCTGTGGTGTGTGTGTGTGTGTAGTTTATTTATACTAGACGTGTGAGCCCAGCTTGCCTTATTCAGAGAAGGTGTCTCTGAAACCCACGCTGGAGTTCTTTATATATGGAAGGACACATACTGCTAAAGGTTTATACACATTCATTGAACTTTTTTTTTTCTGTATACCTTAGTAAACTATCGATGTCATCTTTGCTTAAAAAAGAGAAATGTGTCTAGTGTAATGTACTGTGACATTGTATACTTGCAAGTTGTTTAACAATAGATTATCTCATTACGCAAGGTGCATGGAGCAGCAAATTGGAACAAACTAATTTAAATGACCTTGCCTTGATGTTACTCATTTCAGCAAATAAATAATCCTGATGGCAGCAATGCATTATGGGGAGTGAACTCTACTACTGCCTCTGAGCCTTCTTTGTCATTCCCTCGTGAAGCCACAGCGGAGCGCGGTGGCAGATGTTGCAGGATATTTGATGGCGTTCAAGAGGCCAGCTGGTCAGAATAAAAGCCACACGAACAATAAAAGTCATCTATCAAAGCACAATGCATGCACACAAGTGTGTATTAAAAGCTTTGTTACATGATGCTCAGTTTAAAACAAAGACTAGTAAAGTCCTCAGCTCATATTTGCTAAATTGAGAGACATTCATAGACTTTAATAAATATTTGTCAATTTTTCAGCCATTTTTGAGATTCAAATATAGCAGACTTGTTGGAATAGGGTTCCCCTTTTTAAGTTGATCCAGACGATGTATTGATTTAAGCCCTGAATTTAAAATCCTGTCCACCTCAATATATCCCCCTGCCCCGCTTAAGGTTTCACCTCCTCACGTAGTTTGAGCTCAAGGTTGTAGAGACGATAGTAAAGAAGGCTATCTGCACCTGATGTTTAATTACTTTCAGTTTCGTTTTGGCCAGGTTGGACTTGGCTTAGCTCGGCGTGTTTCATGTGCCTGCAGAAACCTCAGGAGTTCCTTCGCTTATCTCTGCCTCAGCCTGGTTTCCATTTCATTCTTGAAGGTGAGAGACAATGGAGCAGAACGCTATCTTCACACTGAGGTTAATTACACAACATCTGGTTCATAGTCAAGCATGCAGCTTAGCATAATTGTGTAATTAATGAGAGAAAGGGAACATTTCCATCCTGCCCTGCTATTTTATGTTGTCCTGCTTATGCAGAGCAACAAATAGAGTCATCATCACCCCATTTCATGCCATGTTTAGACAGCGAGCAAGGAGCACAGCACCTGTTGTTTCCACACTTGAACAGAGATTTGTGCAGAGGAGGGATGGGGAGGTGTATCAATTCAACGATTAACATATAATTGCAAGGAAAGAAATGTGATGGTGACTGAATTTTGCTTTTTTTTTTTTTTTTCAACTTTATCCGAGTTGCATCGCTTTGTTGACAATTTGTGTTTCAAGCTATTATTTTTCCACTGTCATGCTGTGTGCTGTTTTAAACCAGTCGCCACTGTTAAGCTTTTCATTTTATATTCAGTCCAAGGTAATTGGAGTTTGTGCTTGTTAGCTGTACATATGAATTTAATGAGATGAATATTTTATTGAGACATATTTTGGCTCAAATTAAATCAGCCATGTAACATAAACCTGAAGAAGAACCTGGGAGAGTACTCCGTGAGAGGAGGTAAGACGACTGATAGCTGTGACCACACTGAATGCCCTTAGTGATCCCATTTCACTATTCTTTCACTAACCTCCAACCTCACAAATTTCTGTGCCCTTCCATCGATTTTTATATTATCCTGTGAAGCGCTTTTTCACTTTTTTTTTCTTGTGAAGTGCTTCATAAATGGATTTTGCTTTCTTACAAATAAGGCAGCAGTTCAGTAACTCGTTAAACCAAATTATTCAGCCCCTTTGAGACCTGCGAGGTCTGAACATAAAAATCACAAAAAAAACTGATTTGAATCTTTCCCATTTGTGGTCATCTCCTTGTGCACATCTGGATCCTTCCAGCTGTTTTTAGCTTGCTTCTTTCGAGCCACAAACTTGTGGAAAAACAAACACCAACTTCTTTGTCAAAGTGATCAAATTTTGATGTTGAGGTTCGTCACTGTTGATGGGAGCTGAACCATCGGCCTTCAGTCTGAAGCATCCAAGCCAAGTGGGCTTTTGTGGCCACACACCAACGCATTCTGCAACTTTTTCCTCTTCCACAAAATTAAATTCAAGTTGAAGTCTTGCTGTTTTAATTCACCAAACGAGATGCAGTGTGATCAGAATGGATCTTGCATCGAGAAATGTAAATATAGAACACAGCTGGGTCGAATAATGTCTTTTTAAGTAATGGTATAATTACTCCCACCTTGAAGGCCTGTGGTACGTAGCGCTACCGGCTACCGTGCTGAAAACAAACCTGGGGTTGTTCTTATTTTCTTCAATCAGTGATAAATAGTAGCTTTAAGCTACAGAGCCCCACATTGTTTTGGCAAAGTTGCACACCAATTCACTATTAACTTTTGTGACCTCTGATTGGCGTATCCGATTGTCATTACTGCCAACATGAATTATTATTTTACCCAGTCTATGTTTAGCCTCAGCCGGCAGTTTAAGATTTCCTTCCATGTCCCCTGCTCTGGCCCCTGGAAGATAATCAACTATGGTTAGTAGCTTCACATTTCTCAAAACAGAGTTGGTTTCTCAGTGGGTGTGTCGCTGAGTGGGAGAAGACTTTTTGAAACATGAAGGGGGTTGGTGGCGTACCGGGGGCTTCTGTTTAGTACTACGCTTCCTCCTCATAGTCACCCAGCTGGCCTGATTTCATGGCTGCTCAGGACAATCTGCTGGGAAAGAGCTAATGGTGGCTAAGCTACCTTGGTCCACACCAACTATGGGGGCCTGGCTAGCCACAGTATTTTCCAGGGTGCGGAGCCTGGCCTCCAAGGCTGCAAACAGGCTACATTTATTACAAGTACTGTTACTAATAAAGGAGGCCGAGGAGTAACTAAACATCTGACACACAGAGCAGGAATGTGGGAGGGACAGGAGAAGAAGCCATGCTGCTAGTGACTCGGTAGAGAGTTAAGCTAATAGTTATACTAAGCTAGCGAATCCCTAAAGACACAATAAGTGAATAATGTCAATATAATTTACAGGTGATTCAGCAGAGTATGCTTTGGATAACTATGAATAGTCATTACCTAGAGATTTATAGTTAATCAAGCTACACAAAAACATCACTGTGCTCTGTAACAGGAACAAGAAGTCATACGACACCACAGTTAGACCCAGCATCAAATGAGGGCGCCACCCAAAGGATCCCTTTAACTACAGCAATTTCACAATAAGCAGAGCCAAATATTTAATACAAGTGATTATATAACTAGTGTTCTGCAGTCAGATCCTCCCTACTCCATACTCTTTTGCAATAACAGTACCAGGTAACATAACAGGGATCACTTGCATTTCCCTCTGGAATATAATTCCATGAGCATCACTTCTATAAGCCATGGTGGAAATAAACTTGTCCATGCACAGAAACACTGTAACTTGCTGCTCACTCGTCCTCTGACTCATGATTCATGTCGAGTTTTTCCTCTTGACCTTCCTTTCAAAAGCTTCAGTTCACGGCATACATGTTCAAAACCACAAACATTTACTGTAAGTCAGTATCCAAGTAGGAACAAGCAGTTAGGATCTATCACAATTTTATGTATGAATTCATGTGGACATGGGGTACGCTTAGACTTCCTAGGACACATCAAGGGTGAACTTAAAATGCTCTCCAGGTGGTTTTCTTTCAAAGACATTATTTCCATTTTCGGAAGACTTGCAATTACAGGTATTCTTGGAGTAAGAGCCCTCTGTCATTTAAATTTTCACATGGCAAGGTGTCTGAGCACGGTTAATCTTTTTTAATGATGGAGACTGCATATGTCACAGCTGGAAACTTTTTTTTTTTTTTGTTTTTTTAGGTCCTCTAAAGACGTGCAATTATATTCTTCAAATAGAAAAGTACACTGAGCAGACCTGTATCAGTGTCAGGGATGGGTTAATGATACGAACTACATGTGTCACAGGTGGAAGGAAATGTGTCGGCTTGCACACTTCCATCCAAACTCTTCTGTGTTATTTGTTCTATTCTTAAAAGATGAAAACTCCAGTTTTTACAGCATCTTATTTTGCAATAGTTTCATGCTGTGGGTTGGATTTTATTTTTTTTAGGCTTTGATATATCCTCCTGAGAGATTTTTGCCTCTACTTTAATGCATTGGAGGTGGATTTAATTTTGTTAAGCCTACTGTACTGGAAAAACTACATTGCAAAGTTTCTACGTTCTAAACAAAACTAAGCTGTACTTCCTGGAACAGTAGCCTTGTTTCTGCGGAAACAGAAATGACAGGTTTCACACCTACTTTTAGTAGTTAGCAGGACGTGATTGCTGGAAAAAAAACCATCAGTAAGATGTGCATGCTGGCTTTTTGTTTTGTTTTGTTTTGTTTTTCAGTGTGAGGAATACAACAGATGTTCAAAAATGAAATTGCTGAAACAATTTAGATGTTGACAAAGATTAGTAAACTTTTAGATGGCACATCATTGTTTTCAGGAGTTTTCTGCTTTAAAAGGATAGTAGAAGTCAAAAAATTAAAGGAACATTTTTGAAAACACATCAGAACTCTATACAGAATACAGATATCTACACTGATGTGGACTGGGCAGCATGTTAGGAACCAAAGAATGCCACATCTTTTGATGGAAATGAAAATGATCAAATATTCAAATAGACCCCGAAAATCAAAGTGAACATTTTGCTGAAATTTCATTGTAGCAACTCAAAATGGTACTCAGTAGTTTGTATGAACCCCAGCTGTCTTACAATTGGATTTCAGCCAGTATGGTACCATACGGTATGTTCATACACTATATTGGTGCCATGTCTTTATGGAGCTGCTTTGTGCACTGGTGTGCAGTCATGTTGGAACAGGAAGGGGCCGTCCCCAAACTGTTC
>JAVDPK010002069.1:0-11130 GCA_034780415.1 Cichlasoma orientale
ACACACACACACACACACACACACACACACACACACACACACACACACACACACACACACACACACACACACTAACACTAACACGAGTATGTGCCTCAAAGGGAGCTTCTCCTCCGTGAATAAAATATTTACAAAGTTAGAAGTTTCAAAATAAGAGCAAGGTGCTTGTCAACCAAAGATGGGGTATTTCTCCAGTGGAAAAAATAGAGTGGCCATATACTATATGTGTGGATGTACATAGATATACAAACTTATATAGTGTTGAATGAATGAATGGCATTTAATCAGCCACAAGAACCAACTGTCTTGGTTTCTAGTGAAACCTCGAAGTATTTTACATAATAAAACACTATTGAAACTCCTTTGTTTGCATCAGAAAGTCAGCACAATGGTCTTGATGGGAACAAAGGCATGTACTCCTCATGTGGATGAATGTCTCTGCCTTTTTTCCACCTCTCCAGCATCAGCACTTCTGAATAATTCAGCTGTGCTCTCTCATTACATTGACATGGAAAAAGTCCATTATCCAGCAGTGCAGCGACTGAAACTCAATGCCGTGTCAAGGACGATCGGCGATCGCTGACAGAAATAGCATCATCTCTTTTTCCATATCTTCTGACCTCTGTAGCCCCTTATTTCAGCCTCCGCTTCCGCCTGCATATTTCCATCACCTCTTCATCCCATCAGCATCTCCTCCTCTCCCGAATGGAATCTGGGATCTGAGCTAAGGATAGCAGGGAAGTTTGATCATTTCTTGTGGATGTGGTCCTGTCGGTAAAGAGAATAAACACAGCCAAATGAATTTTTGGATCAGATACTGGTCCAGTATGACTCAGATCTTCACTAAACTGAGTATTTTGACTGTGGGCCAATCAGTGTCTGTTCAGTTTGGTTCTGTATGACAGCAAAGAGTTTAGAGGCATTTGAGCAGACGATGGCTGAGTGAATGGATTCTGTCCACTACATTTCCCTGACAGCTTATTTCTGTCACTCCTGTTATTTTAATTTTAACACTTTGGGAAGCTTTTATTACACAGCTAGTAGTTATCAACTCATTTTTATCTTATCTTCATTTCACCTATGGATTGGTGAAGAGTGGTAGTATTATAATTAGATTTCTTCAGTCTCCATAAGTGATGTCAGAGTCTCTGCAGCTGTAATTCAGTCAGTAGATCTGGTTCAGTTCCTGCCTTCTTCAGTCTGCATGTTGAAGTGTCCCTGTTACTGCCACCAAGCAATGGTTTGTGTATGTTTGTGCAATAGATAAAGTGCATAGAATAAAGCACTGTTTGAATATGTGTGTGAATGTGTCTGGATGCACTTTGAGTGGTCAGTTAGTTTCTCAGTCTTTGTCTCTGTGGTATTTCCGCTGTCAGCTACATACAGCTTCTTACAGTTCTCAACACTTTTCCTGCACTGTAAACAACAAACTACTGTATGTGCATAAGCTCAACTGCTGTTGTCCTCATTTCTTTCTCACATGAAAAGTGCGAACAGGAAGACAATGAAATTAGGTTGTTTTGTCCTGTAACTGCTGCACCATGGAGCTCAGAGAGCTCAGCTGTATATTTGCTCCTACATGAACGTCCAACCTGCACTGCTATTGCTTCTGTTGCTCCTCGTGTACGTGGTTGAATGATTAGAATTGCTTCTTGGCTCATTCTGCGGGCTTGTACTGCAGCCCAACTGACGCTTATTTGATGCAAGGCTTTCTAAATGTTATCATTGAGAGCTTCTTTTTATATAATTATCTGCCTTCACTGGCAGAGCTCAGAGGCAAAACACTTGGCCTGCAGTTGTTCTGTAGAAAACAACTAAACAGAATGAAAATGTTCATGGTGACTATTGTCAGATCCAGCATGGGTGTGGAGAAGAAATGATCTGTAAGTGCTCATCAGCAAGACCTCATTCCATAACACAGTCAGGCCTAAGTATGTGTTTATAGACATTTCAGCATGTGTAATAAGGAAAAGTCTCCACAAAAACAAGCATGTTATTGTCTGTTTGCACAGACTGATGCACAGACATGGTGAGGTGTGAGAAGAGCACTAGCATGCTTGAATACTTGAGACACAGCTCTTGTCTTCAGTGTGTTCCTGTTCAGGCCTCAGCAGCCAAAAAAATAAATAAAAAAGATTGGCTGGGGATTTGCAACACATAAAAGGTGCACAGTAATTGTATGAGTAATAGCATTCAGTTATTTTTATAGGATAACTTTATACTGTCAGTTTTACTATGGTTTTAGATAGAAGTATTTTTATTTAATGATTAATCTCTTCTTTAGTTTTTGAAAGTAGTACGTACATCATAAAAGAGTTCCTACAGTTTTCTGTCAGAGCAACGAACAACAAATCAGTATAATAGAATAGAATGGAACAAAAACAGCAGATATTCAAATCTGAGAAAATTCCACTTCCATGGAACCAGCTCCCAGTTTGGACACCCGATCTACTTTTAAGATTAGGCTTAAAGTCAGGTGACCTTTACCCCCCCCCCCCCCCCAATCTTGATTATTGGGCTTTACTCTCTTTCTTTCTTGCAGGGTTTTTACCTTAAAATACAAAGTGCCTTGAAATATAAATAAAATTGAACTGAATTCCTGTTCACCCTCTCTCTGCAGCTCTGTATGCCTAAAGGTCTGTCGTTTAGGACGCAGGCAGACCAGCGTGACCCTCAGTTTCACTCCTTCATCATCACCAAGGAGGATGGATCTCGAACCTATGGCTTCGTCCACACCTTCTATGAGGAGGTGACCAGCCCGCAGATCTGCTCTGCCATGCAGACCCTCTACCAGATGCACAATGCTGAGCATGCCTCCACAAACGCCCCTTCATGCTCCTCCTCTTCCTCCTCCAGCATGGACTCTCTGGCCAGCAGTTTAGACGATGGCGAATCTTCCACCTCGTCCTCCTCCTCTTTATCTCGTGCAGTGGGTAGCTATGACTCATCCCGGGACACGCTCTATGTGTCCAAAGCCTTGTGTCTGATCACACCTATGCCCTTCATGCATGCCTGCCGGCGCTTCCTTTCACAGCTGCATTGGGCCGTTACAGCTGCAACCACACACCCCCTACCATTGGAGAGCTATGTTTACAACATCCTGTATGAGGTGCCACTACCTGCTCCAGGACGTTCGCTCAAATTCCATGGCGTATACGAGCCTATCGTCTGCCAGAGGCCCGGACCGGGGGAGCTTCCCCTGGCTGATTTCCCCCTGGCAGAGGCCTTCACCCTGCTGGGAGTGGAAAACTTGGTCCAGGTGTTCACCTGCACGTTGCTGGAGATGCAGATCCTGTTGTACTCACAGGGTAAGTACACCTGCACACGCTGTAATGCTGCTGGTATGAGAATGCCTGTAAATTGACCACCAATTTTAGAAAATTCACCAGCCGCATAAACAGTGGAGACGTCCAGGTCGTTGTCTCAAATTAGAGTTTTTGAGTCCAAACGCACATCTGTCAGTCAAAGTCAAAATTAGCCATCTGGCCAACACTGGCACATTTACAGTGATGTTGAGACGTCTGATCAAGCGCACTTTGAATTACCGTAATTATGCGACCGTTTGTCCTATTGGAAAAATTCCAACAGTTTCCGAAAGCTGAGAAATTGTGCTTCACAGCCAACATTATTATGGTGATTGTTTTGAGGTTCATGGCCCGTGGTAAATAAAGGGTTAAACGTTATTGTATTGTGTTGCCAGTTAAAATTAAATTAAATTATTATTACACTGGTTCCATGGTGGTAACTGTTGGGTAAAATCTTTATTTTTATTGTATTCTCCTGTGGCATCTTCCTTAATATGAGTCACTGGAAGCTGTTGTAGGACTGTATCTCTGTGTCAGCAGTTGTAGGTATCTGTTTAAACATGGTATCCTGTGTTTTCTGTACTTCGAAGCTGAGATACACACAAAACTTGTACAGTAAAAACTGTGTTTAAAAGCAGAGGAAAAATCTGAGGCTTTGTCTGTATATCACACTGAAATCTGACAGCGATCAGATTTTCCTCCTTCTACAATTCCTTTCATTCATTATTCACAGCTGCAGTGAGGCACAATCCTGCGCGTACGTGCATTGTTCACTATGTTACAGCGGCTTGGAGCCAAATGCAGAGAATCTGCTGTGTAGAAAGATCAGCGTTTGTCCTACATTCCTCTGTCCTACTCTTTCTCAGTTTCAGTCCAGCACTCGCTCTGCAGCTTTTTTGTTGTCTGTGCAGGATGAGTCACATATAAAGAAAATGTTCACACACCAGATCTACAGTCCCAAATCAAAAATGTCCATTTTAAAGGTGGTGCTCTCAGCTGATTGTCAGATAACCACCAGGAACCAGCTCTCAGATGTCCAGATCCTCTGGAGGCAAATAGGAGAAATCACTCTGGGTACACTAACTTATTCACATAAAATTTTAAATGTATTACCAAAAAACACCTTAAACTATACCATTTATTAGTTTGCTTGTTTGATTCAATGGGATTCTGGTAAAACGGCATAATGGCTTATTTGTCCACACAGAGCAAACTGTACTAAAAGAAGTAGATTTAACTTCTCAGCTTTGAGGGATGCAATTGAATAAGAATGATGGAGAGCTGGGCTCCCTCACTAAATGCTAAAGTTATCATCTCAGTGAGCCTTTCTGCATTTCCATTGTTCGGGCAACAATCACACATTAATCTCTGGGTCCGAGCTCACTGTGGGTTTCTGTTGTTTTTATGAAACGAAGCGTTACCATCAACACATTTCAGCAGGAACTGATTAGTAAAAATGATTCTTGTAGCCTTTCTAATATAATAACATTTATTCTGTATGGCGATGTGCTGCCAGAACTTGAGGTTCGCATTTAAAATGTTTGCATTACAAAAATTTTAAATTCAAGTGTCAAATTATTAAATATAATGTTACACGCTGCATTTAACTGACTTAGTTAATGTTAATGATGACAGACTTCAACAACAGCTGGAGCTTCGGCCCCAAACAAGCAAAAGCATATTTCTCTGTGAGAATAGAAACAGAATGGAATAGAATAGAAAGCTTTTATTGTCATCAAACGCAGAGCCTGATGAAAATGTAGCAGCTGCCACAGTTCAGTGCATTTCCCTATATAAGAAAAATAGTGTAAACTCAGTATGCATATGTATATCAAACAACACAAGCACTTACAGGAGAATAAATATGTAACAGGATATACCAATATTGCACAAATGCCAGTTATTGCACAGAGGAGGGTTATGATCTACTGAATGCACTAATATAGCACAGTGAGATAGTAGAGGAAGAAGTGAGTCAGTGAAGCTATTGTTGTGTATTATTGTGTAGTGTTCAAGAGTCTGATGGCCCAGGGGTAAAAACTGCTCCTCATCCTGTTCCTCCTGCCTTTGTGGGACCTGAGTCTCTTCACTGATGGCAGCAGGCTGAACGGGTGTTGACCTGGGTGAGAGGGGTCTGCAAGATTGTCTTTGCTCTGCCAATGCAGTGTGAGCTGGTAATGCTCTCCAGGTGGGGCAGGGTCCATTTAGCAGACCTGGTGACCTTCTGCAGAGCCCTGCTGTCTGCAGCAGAGCGAACCAGACAGACACACAGTACATCAGCACTGGCTCTATGGTGGCCCGGTAGAAGGACACCTGCAGCTCCTCCTCCAGGTGGTTCCTCCACAGGACTCGCAGGAAGTGGAGTTTCTGCTGGGCCTTTTTTGGCAGTGCTGCTGTGTTGGCAGTCCAGGTGAGGTCCTCAGAAATGTGGGTCGCCAGGAATTTAGCTTATTTTCTCCCACAGAAATTGCCCCAACTTGTGCTTAAAAAGCACCAAGACAGATCAGCATTCCCTCTGCACCAACACTGCACTGCTGAAAATTAGGCAATTATGTCCTTTTTGTGACCTTTGCAACGAGGGTGAGTTTAATGGTTGTTCAATTTGCTTGCTTCTCCGCCGTGTTGGCGTCTGTTCATCCAGAGCAGTTGTCTAGCAGTTGGCTCGTGTGTTCATACAGAGTGATGTATCAGCTTTTTGACTCGTCATGGGATGAGAACTTGCACTCTGACATTAACAGCTGTTTACCACAGATTTGCTCACTTCTTCCCTTGTGAGACTGAGCTGCCATTCTTTATCAGTCCCAAATGCAGCGTTACAGTTTCACAATGACTTGACCTGTCCCGCTTGTTTTTCAGTTATATAACAGCAGCAGCATCCCTGAGCCCTGCCACTGCTGGGGCTTTCCTCAACATGTGTGAAGGTGCCTTTGAGTTAGCAGATAAGCGTTGTTGCTTTTACATAATTACATGCTTGTTCTCATGTCACAGCCTCTTTGCACTTATCATGTTTCTGAATTCAGAATCATCCCTTTTGAAAGGGTTGAAATGCTTCCCAAACAAAACGAATAAATTAGATCAGCTCAGTTCAGCAAAAGGAATTAATCACTGTTGCATTTCTTCCCCCTCCCCCATTCTCATTATTCCCCACAAAGCCTCAAGCTTTAATGTTTCTCAATGTGAGGTAAGGAAAGAGGGGTACATTTAGGAGGTCTTGCAGATCACCACTCAAGTCTGATTTTTTATTTTTATTACAAATGTACTTTTTCCAAATATTATTTATTAGTCTCCTTATTAGAAATAATCAGTATCAGCTCAGACAAGGTGGTGGAATGAGGAAGTATAGAAAAATATTCAAAGAAAGAGTTTAGCAAAGAAAAGTGGTGTTGTCAGGGAGATTAAGAGAAGAGGTGGGTGAAGTGGGAAGGCAGGCGTATCACAGACAGGTAGCAAAGGAAAAGATTTATAGTGAGTTGAATGTGAGGCTGGAGGAAGGTAGGGCTGTGCAGTCAATCAGATTTTGATTTTGATTTTGGCTCCAAACAATCACAAAAACTGTGCAATCGACAAAAATGATTATTATTAAAATGATGTGCAACTTTATTGGCGCTATACAAATAAAGTTGAATTGAATTGAATTGAATGTCACATTACACTCTGCAAGTATACCAGAATTATGCTTCTGCATCGGGTCTTTGCCATCAAAAGACGCAGCACCTGAAGTTTGCCTGATTTTTTTTTTTTTTTTTTTTTTTTGGTGTAACCTGACATGCGTCTCCTGAGTAATGTAAACACGTCAGGTCGACGCAGCCCACAGTGATTCTGATTGGCCCGTTCAGCACTGCAGATTCCTCCCGTGGGCTTCCGTCTACTTTTCCCCGGAGTTTTTGACTTCATCAGCGAGAGAAAACAATAATTCAAGTCAATTCAATTTCATTTATACAGCACCAAATCACTACCAACAGTCGCCTCAAGGTGCCTTATATTGTAAGTTAAAGACCGTACAATAATACAGAGAAAACCCAACAGTCACAACGACCCCCTATGAGCAGCATTTGGTGACAGTGGGAAAGAAAAACTTCCTTTTAACAGGAAGAAAGCTCCAGCAGAACCAGGCTCAGGGTGGGGCAGTCATCTGCTGCGGGGCTGTTGGGGCTGAGGGGAGAGAGGACAAAATAATTTCATGCCAATAGCACCTTTAGAAATATATTTACTTAGAAAATTGATGAGGTGTACCCACTATATTTAAGTGGTTTCTTGATTCAACAGGGCTGACTGTAATCAGGCCAGGGTGTGGCTAATGAAATTAAACTTTCTGAAAATGTGATTAATCACAGTTATTTCATGATTTAAGAGGAGCAGTTAGGTTTGGATAGCTTTTTTAAATCATCATTTAAAAACTGTATTTTGTATTTACTTGGGTTATCTTTGTTTAATATTAACATTTGTTTGAGTATCTGAATATGTGTGACGAGGTCAGGGTGGCAGAGAAGTGTGTGAGGGTGGTGGAGGGCATGTATGAGGACTGTGAGACAGTTCAGCTCTATTTTATTCATAGAGTGCCGAGTCACATCAAGGTGCCGGTGTAGTTTTTCCTGTGCTCGTGGGCGTCCTCCTCCTTGTTCTTCATGTAAGAGTATACTAGGACACTTGTAGGCATGTGCTGCCCCCTTCAGCTCCAGAACAATTGCAATCTTGGTACGTATGCTGGCTATGGCATTTATGGTACTAAAAAATACCAAGTACCAGAATTTTCAGAATTTTGGCAGAGTAAGTATCGGTTCTGGTGACATTCTAATGTGTATTTGACCCACGTTTGCAGCTGCAGCTAGTTTTATATGTGTGTGCATTTTCATAAAAACACACACACACACAGTGAACAAGGAGAGCAGCTGTGTTTCCATCACTTTGCTGAACAGAGTCAGTACAGACTGTGGTTAAACCTTTGGAAACTTATCTTCAATGAAAGGTACATGTACAGACCAGATAGAATAAAAGAAAATTACAAAAGGTGAAGAGGGCACAGGAGAAGAGAGCAGTTCATTTATGAATTCATAAAAACTTCAGTAATGTTTTATCCCCTCTCGTTTCCTCGAAGCAGACTTTTCACTCAGGCCATCGTAATAACATCTGATGAAACTGCTGCTGAACTCAGTTCCAAATCAAGCCTGCTGCTGCTGGCTTTAGACACACACACACACACACACACACACACACACACACACACACACACACACACACACAAACGCGCTTCTAAGACAGGCACACTTTACTACTGCATGCACTCACAGACTCGTTCTCTTTCTCACACACACACACACACAGACGCGCACACACACACACACAGCAGACCCCACAGGGAAAAGCCCATCTCTCGTCACTTTGCTCATGTAGCCTAATTACCGGCCCACTGACGAAACAGTAATTACCCACGCTGCCATGCCACCACGAGGTTTAACCAAAGTGACAAAGTCATTAGTCTCACACTTCAGGCCACCCGTAAAGAGCTTTTCCTCTTTAGTACCTCCTTCACAGATGCCCCCCACCCCCACCCCGCCCCCTTTTTAAAAAAAAAAACCCGCCTCTTGCATACAATGTTTATTTCTTTTTTTCTTTTTCTGTTCACAGTTTGATGGTGACAACATGTACATGAATGACAATAACCAAGAGTTTCGGTCACCAAACCAGGTAAGATCGCCCACCTCTTTTCCTATAAACCCTGAACCCTGAATAAATAAATGTCTGAGGAAGCTGATGTCAGCCTTTAACAAGAAGAGTTTATGGATTCGTATGTTTGGGTGTAGACTGGAAAATGTGAAATGTACACATTTCTCGGTGAAGAAAACTGGAAAATGGACAAACAAGCTACGTGGTTAGTATGAGTGGAAAAGACACGTCAAAAGTGATGTGTCGTCTTTCACCACCACCACCACCACCGTCTTTCACTGTTGTGGGCACATTTCCTAGTTATGCTTTTGTCTGTGTGGAAATTGAGAACATTAATAAAAACGAGCATGTCCACCAGCTGAATGAAATATTAACTATATGAATGGAAGGTAGCCTTGAACTGTGCATCGCCTTAAAACAAGTATCTGCCACTTTGATTCTCCTGATGCATTTAATGCTTAATAAGATAAAGTTAATTACATGTATAAATTTACACATATCTTTAACATCAGATGGATTAATCCATCAGCCCCAACAGTTTTGGCAACATGTCAGCCCACTGAGCTAGACCATTTGCTCGCAGCGAAACCAGCAGTAATAGTTTACCACTGCAAGCTCACTGAATCTCTGGTCCCCACTCTGGAGCGTCTCGGTCCCAGTCGCACACAGAGTCAGTGAATAAGACAGGCTCAGTGCTGAGTGCTCCCAGCTGGTAAATGGGAACACATGGCTGGGCATATGGCAGAATTCGGAGCTCCAGGATTTGTTGATCCGGCAGCAGGGTCTTCATGTTCTGACAAAACATGATGAGGTAGAGGCTCCATGTCAATTAGCGCCTTTCCAAATAAGTCAGGCCAAGGACACCAGGATACACACACACACACACACACACACAAGCGCGCGTGTTCACACACACATACTGTACACACTCTCTTTCACATAAACACACTCATTTATTGTAAAAGGAAGTGGCACGTTCTCTGTAATTCACAAGTTATAAGCTCATGTGCAAGCAGCCATGTGAAAACCGTGTGCTTTCTAATATGGTCATACCTCTGTACTTGTGAAAACACGCTGACATAAGTGTCAACATAACCGTCATAACTGCTGAACCACAGTCCCAAGATAAAGGGTCAGTTTACCCACTTTGCAAAACGTTTCCTTTTTTTTTTTTAAAAAACGTTACACTGCACAGGGCATTTCCAGGATTTTAAAAATGGGGTTGCACAGGGAGGGTCCAACAACTGGGGCCCATGGGGAATCAGAAAATTCAGAATTAAAACCCAAACAAAAGCACTTGAAATCTAGATAAAAATTGAATGCGTTATAATGATTTTATAATGCCTGGCGGGAGGTCTGTGCAGGCATTAGGAGACATAACTGTAATATAGCAGCCCCATTGAAGCACAAGATTTAACGGTTTTGGTCGCACAGGCCAGTCCATGACCCCTAGGTGACTGCCAGCAACCTCTAAAGCCCTAGTTACATAGGTCAAGAGAGTAGTCATGACCGCCTGGCAACAACAAGTCGCTAGGGGAAAAATATGTATTCCTCAACCGGTTTGCAAGTGGTTACTGGAGGTTGCTAGCAGTGAAACTGGTTACAGCAACAACCTCCTTGCGATTGCTTTGGCTTTTAGCAGATTGCTGTGTTCGTATAAGCGCTTTGAGTACTCCAAGAGAGTAGAAAAGCGCTATATAAGAACTAGTCCATTTACCATTGCCTGTAGTTTGCATGGGAGAAGCCAACTTGTTTGCAAATACTTGCCAACTACTCGAGAGCAGTAGAGAAAGCATAACAAGTACAATGCAACATGGGGCACCAGTCAGATTTCAGGAGAAACCAGTGGGCCCCGACTTTTAGCCAAGCCCCCGGTCCTGCATGGCCATGGACATGGTTTAGGATTTATGTATTCAGACTTCTGAATACACAAACTGCATTTCCCTCCCCAAAACAAACGTAATGAAATTAACTTAATATGTGTTTGCCTAAGTGTTCAAGATATATATAAAATGTTTGCCTGGCTATTCTGAATCATCTAAGATTGGTGCTTTCAACTATTTTGCTGAGGCTGCTTTATTATATTTTTTTTAATCTTGTTTTTTAATTTGTGTATCGGATCCTTTAATGTGAATCTAATTATCCCACCGGGGGGGGGGGG
>JAVDPK010002069.1:18151-42603 GCA_034780415.1 Cichlasoma orientale
GCCCCCCCCCCCCCCCCACACACACACACACACTTCACTTATCCCAGTTCTTTCTTTCTGTCAGTCAACCCTGGTGGGTCTGCTATTCCATTCTCCTTCTATTGTACTTCGCTGTCTGCTTCTCTTGATACATCACCCAAATGGAGTTCCTAGTCGTTTAAAAAGCCAGGTCAGATAGCCTCTGTAGACCCTGCAGACTATCGCTGTAATGGTCACTTGTGCGGCACGCTTCAGCTCAAACACACATTGATGATGAGTTTGATTTCTGCCCTTTCTCAGTGCTGCAAGTTTCATCTCTGAAGGTGAATTTTAAAATTCCCCATAAGATGTTTTAAAGATTTACCATTGCCACCCGTCTATCTCAATACACAGGGTGGACGTGAACGGCGTTATATATGCATGGCCAGCTGTTGTTTGTCACCAAAACCATGCTGCTCTGTCATTTTTAACAAAGAAGCATATGGCTGAATGACTTTCCATAGGACATTTTATACACATTCAAAGTTATGTGGTTTTGTGATGCATGTATTGTTCAAAAAAAGAAATAAATAAATGAGGCAACTCTTGCACAATTTCAACTTTTTTTTTTTGGTGTAATTTTGAATCCAGGCCTCCAAGCGTCGATGATTATCATCAAGATCTAAAGTGCTTCCTTAATAGTTGAAAGTGCATCATTTTAAGGGAAAGCTGAAACTCTAATAACAAAGTCCATCCAAGACCGGCCGCTCTTCTGTCCGGACAGGTCACCTCCTGTCAGCCACGACAGGCTCTCAGTGGATACTGTGCAACATTTTCATTTTCTGGTCTTTGATGCTTCCACTAAACACCTCACAGGCTACAAATGACTCCATCACCAAGCTAATGATTTCATCTCTTCTTCTCAGCCATTTGGGTAAAGAAAACTTTTAGTTAAGCAGATTAATACGTTTCAGTTTAAAGATAACTTACTCAAGGTTACTCGACAAACTGTGTTTGATTGCAGAATTTTTAACCTGCGAGTTTTTGCCATGTGTGCCAGTCCTAACTAACCACTAACCAAAATCAAGGTTAACATGTTTTCAGGTAGCTAATAAACAATGCATAATGCATTGAGTGTTCTCCTGAAAAATTATTGTTCAAATTAACTTTGATTATTGTTTTCTCTCAGATTTATCTAACATCAGTTAGAAACGTGTCAGTATTATTACTGGACCTAACCTGGCTGTTCAATTATGTCAGTTGTACATTTTCATATAAAAAATAAATACAGCTTTTCTAAGAATGTAACTGAGTACATATTTTCTGCTGATATCTCCTAAAACAATAAAAACGCAGCGTTATCGGTAGCAATAAGTACGCAAACACATTTACTTAGTTTCAATGAATATTAAAAATGGTTGAATATAAACGTAGTTTTTGTAGCAGTACTAATAGTAGTTGAAATTTTCTGCTAACTCTATCTATCTCTATATATATATATATATATATATATATATATATTTTTTTTTTTTTTTTTAAACAAGTGCCAGGAAATTGTTTTGTATTTTTGGAGAGAGCTTGAAAAGTTTTGAATAAATTCCAGTTAAACTTTGCAGGGGTGTAGAGCGGGATTCACATTTGGCTTACATCCACCAAGGTCTTCAAGGTCAACTTCAGAGGTCAAAATATCATATCATATTTGAACTCTGACCTCTCCTTCAAGGTCAATATTTATTTGATTATATTATATTTATTTGAAGGTCAAAGTGATAATAATAATGCTATATAGAGCTATTTATTAAAACTATGTTTCTTACTGCCATTGTTTGTGTTGACAACATACAGGTATAGAGGGAATGATATATGGGGATTCTAAATATCATGCTACCGTGGACCTCTGACCTCTATAACCATTTAAATAAATAACTATTTATTTAACGTAAAATACATAACAATTTAATGTATTTATTTATTCATAAATCACACCCTGTTTGTAAATGTGTGCGTTGTATGACTGCTCTATTCCTAGTGACTTTCTGCATTTGTGTCCATAACCACAGCAAACCTTTTAAAATGCAGACCATAAAACCTACCGTCAGTTAACTTTGGTCAGTTTTTTGTGTTTTGTATCCTCCCTTGAATGTAGAGGCCAAATTTATAACTAGTCGGTACCCGTTACATCAACAAGATAGGGTTAGCCTACAACATTAGCGGTCTGGTGGTTTGTGTGAACAGAGTGGCCTCGGATAGAGTCACATGGCTGGCCTGAATTATTGTTTCATTCTGCCTCTGTTCACTACATGTATTATAGGAGCCTGGACAGACATGAATGGAAACGGCAGCTCAACTGGTTGGAGAAGGCATACAACCACAAGGCAGTAATTCTAGTTTTGTTTTGTTTTTTTTCCCCCAAAAAAACCAAGGAGCGGTTTAAGCCTGATGATGGGTACTTCAGAACCACAACTCACATCTGCGAACTGTGTTACGGAGTGAAAAAGTGGTGTTTTGATGTCAAGTCACAAGTGATCTACAAAAGCGGTTTGGTGCTATCATGTTTAACTGAAAGAATAAAGATAGATTAGAAAAGAAGCAGTAGAATCCAAAGTAGTGTCCTTGTCTTGAAAAATGACGGATTTGCTTAAATTTCACCTCTATAGAGGAGGGTGAAGGTTATAGAGAGAGAGAGATGGCTGAATCAACATTTGGCGTTTCTTTTTGACCCGTCTCTCTTTTATCCACTCCTCTCCTTGCCCTGAAAGACAGTATATTTATGAATTATTTATCCATGTTAGAAAATGTTAAACTTGTGATGTCCTTGTCCTGTGTCTTATCTCCAAGGGCATCATAAGAAGCTGTAAAGAAAAGAAAAAAAAACATTAAAAAAGCAATGGAAGGCGCAGTCATAAAATAGCCTTGACAGAATTTAAATCTTGGTACATGCAAACATATAACAACAACTATGTTTCTTCTTTGGGAGAAGAAACATTCCAAATGCAAGATGCGTTTTTCACTGTAAAACGGTATCACTTAAACCTAAATTGCTTAAATCCCATAAACCTCTGATCACAGTCTTAGAGACAGTATATTAACACTGCATTTCTATTCAGCGTTATTATGGTGTCTGACACATTACTCATCCTGACGTGAACAAACATAGATATTTTCATTAGTCACATTAAAGTAGGGTGAATTTGTTCCCAAGAGTTAATTAAAGTTCATTAATTGGGGATTATTTAACCTCTCTGCCCCTTACATACTTTTAGGGGGGGCTTCAAGATGTTTTAACTCCTCATTAATGCCAAACAAGCCTCAAGTTTGTACCATGCATTAGAGCACCCAACATTTTGAGTTCCAAAACTTTGTACTTAATAACCCTTTATAATAAAGCAGTGCCTGTATACATGCATAAATCTATAAAATGTGTGAAGGAGGCAGGCTGGTGGTAATCTCAGCTGTAATAGGCAGGAGGGGTACACCCTGGACAGTCTGTCACAGGGCTAACATACATAATCAATTTAGAATCACCAATTAAGCTAACCAAAGTTTTTGGGCTGTGGGAGGAAGCCAGAGCACCCGGAGAGAACCCAAGCTTGGGGAGAACTTGCAAACTCCATACAGAAAGGCCTCCTGGATTTGAACCTCTTGCTGTGAGGCAGCAGTGGTAATGGCCACAACACTTAGAAGCTCAGACCGATGCCATGCTGCTGTATATTCACTGAGCAGAGACAACATTATGACCCCAATACATGCAAAATAGAGCCCGACTGATTTATGTGTCAGAATCTACATTTGATGGGAGAAACACCCTTCACTCATGTCATGAGTGTTGATGTTGCATAGTTTGCCCATCAGAGGACATCCTGCAGCTTCCCTGTTGGCGTCACACATGTTTGGAATACCACAAACACAAGAAACAGCAGATCTGAGTAAATGGTAAATGGACTGGTATTTATACAGTGCCGTTCTACTCAGTTGAGCACTCAAAGCGCTTTCTACTGCAGGTCTAATTCAGGCACATTCATACGGGGCTTTAACCTATGCCGAAGACTTTTCTAACATTTGCACATGCACTCCAGTTGGAGATGCTTTGGAAGCAACTTGGGGTTCAGTATCTTGCCCAAGGATACTTCGGCATGTGGACTGAAGGCAGGATCGATCCACCAACCTTCCGACTGGTAGACTGCTGTATATACACCTGCCCCGAGTAGAGTTGGCCAGAGCGTAAACAAGTAAATAAATAATTACACATAACAAATGTTAGGGAAATCTGTTTATGTTTCACGTGTCAGAAAGAAAAAAATATTGGCCAATGTATCGGATATCGGATCACCAAATATCAGCGTCAGTCTTAAAAATCCTGTTAGTCGGGCTCTAGTGTAAGGGCGCTTTATTCATTTCAGAAGTGGGGGCTGCACCGGCAGTCTGACCCTGGGAGTCGAATTCATAGTGCTCAACCTCATGAATGTTGAAAAAACAAGAACACTCCTGGTCACGCCCTTGGCCTGATGGACCACCGTAGGGTTCGGAAACTTCAGGCTCTTCCACTAAAAAGTGCTGTTTGATCTCTCGGTGTGGTCCTGTGGTTCTCAAACTTTTTCTTGAATGCTGTACTTCAAAAAGCCCAGAAAAGGGGAAAAAAGTTTACGCCCCACACGCTAGAGTTTTTAAGTAATCAAGAACAATTAAAAAAAGATCCAGAAATTAAAGTGAAATAAAGCTCAGCGCAATACCTAGAACAGCTGTGACAGAGTGGGGCCTTCTGGATCGGGCTTGGTTTGACATATCCTTAGAATGCTCACTGGGATCTGAGCAGGCTGGAGGCTGGATCAACACCTTCGGTTCTCTGTGGCACTCCTTGAGCAGTTTGTGCTGTTGTGCAGGGGAGGGCGTTTCCCCGGGGGGGGGGGGGGTCTTTTGATTCGTTTTTCTTAGGTTGGTGATACATGACATAGTAAAATCCACACGTATGCCAAGACTCACGCTTACTTGGCACAACGTTGCATTCTAACAAGCTGATCAGTGCCATTCACTTTACCTGTCAGTGGGTTTTAATGCTGTGGCTGATCTGTGTGCAGTCAAATGAGATTTGTTTGTATTGTTGCTAAATTCAATCTGCAGCATTTTGTCTTTTAACCATAATAAAAAAAATGACAACAATAATAAATGTGAGACAACAAAGAAACAGACATTTGCACAACTTTTATCATGGGGGGGAAAAAGAAATTGTCAGTGATAATATTTCTAAGCAAGCGCCAAACAATGTGAATAAGTGTTGTGAGAAAGAGAAAAAAGCACATCATCCCCTGATGGTAAACATACTCCCTTTTATTATGATTATTTTCTCCCTAATGATAGTTCACATTATGAGACTTTTATCCTATCTTCAAGCACCAGTTCTGCTTGTGGGGACATTGTAGCTATTCCTCAACATTTCTTGCCATTTGTTTGCTAAAAGTATTTGTTTGCAAGATGAATTGCTGCACTGGCAGGCGAGATGACAGCCTACACGAAGATGATATTGAATTGATTTCTGAAATGTTGCAGAACGGACTAGTTGATGTGTACCACGAGACATGAATAATAAAAATTCTATTAAAAAGCTCTTGAATGGCTGACAGTGGAATATTATTTGTGATGATTAATTTTCTTCAGTCATTATAAAGGGGAGTTGGCATCAGATTGCCTCTGACAAAATTGCTTTTCACTCCCTGGTGAATACCCTCTGTATGCTTTTTGAGAGCACAAAGCCATATTTCTCAGCGCAATATTACGTCAAGATAGGCCCTGGAAAAGACATTTCTCATGTATCACCTTATTAGCGCCGTGAAAATCGGTGCTGTTTTAACTGCTGGGGTCACTGGTATATTCTGCATACATTTCATAATGACTCCGAGGTTTGTTTAGTCCAGTTTTTTTTCTATTTCTAAAAATATGATTGGCATTATAATTACAAGCTTATAAAATAGCTTCTAAGTGACTGTCTGTCAGTGGTGTTTTTCAACGTAATGAATTTGATTAACTGTATCTTAAAGGCGTGCAGGCTGACAGTTTGTTTCTTCAAAGCTGTCAAGATTTCTGAGTTATTCTATGCAACATCTGTTGACTAACTCTAATTAATTTGCGGCATACATTTGCGTTGAATGAATTCTTTAACTTTTGTGAGTGCGACGAAAATTTGCATTTCTAATTAATTTTATTTTCAGCAAAACACGCTGAATTGACTGCTACAGTTCAGCGGTGTCTGGAAGTGTCTGCGCAAACACGGCTAAACAACAGAAATCAGCAGGTGCATTTAAAAGCTAATTACGAAGCTTTTTATTTACTCAGGAGCATCTTTTGTTAGCGGTTTCTTTCCTACATGATTACTCAAGTTTATTTTTGCCACTCAAATTCATTCTAATAGTGTTGAAAGTGCTTTATTGATATTGTTACTAAATATGACGCCGCTTTGACATGCAGGTACATAAGTGCTCCGCACAGAGGGATCGCCCGTAGATATGAACGTGTCTGACTATCTGTGGCCTGCCCTTGCATTTTTCTTTCTGTTTGTTGATAGACTACATTCTGGCAAGAGGGAAAAAAAATTGTCTTGTTGCGACTTTAAAAATGTACCAAAAAATAAGTAAACGATGCCGTCGTGCCCTTTCCTCTTCATCCTCTTCTAAAAAATAGATTGCTTTTCTCTGCTTTTTCAGAGCTACTCCAGTCAGGGCAGAGGCAGCGGCGGTGGCGGAGGAGGAGGAGGAGGGGGTGGAGGAGCTGGGGACGAAGACTACGAGATCCCCCCCATCACACCCCCGAACCACCCTGACCCTTCTTTGCTCCATCTCATGGAGCATGAGTCAGGTTACCCCTTTCACTCCCTGCCGCACAACGGCTTGCTCAACACCTACCCCTACCCCGAGCTGCCCGCGCTCATGATGTCCAACATGCTGGGTCAGGACACTCACCTCCTCTCTGGGCCTATGCACTCAGTGAGTACATCTTTTTTTTTTTCCTTTTTTTTTGTCCACCTCTTTTTAGCTGTGACCCTTTCTGCTCATGCAAGTCAAGCGTTGTGCTAGGCTATTAGTCTTTTTGGTCAGAGGGTTGGAAGTTAGCCAGCAAGTGAGCATGGAGAATATTTTTTCTGAAGGTTTTACATGTTCTTGTCATGAAAGGTTCAGTCCTTTTAAGATCTCATGATATAAACTTATATAAAATAGCCAGCTCTTATGTGTGATGCTCTCTTTTTTTTTCACAATAGGAAGGCATTCTTCTATTAGAGTTATAATTAACTTGGTTCGAGGCCAAGGAAGCAGCGCTGAAGTCTGAGCAAGGCCAAAGTCTAAGCATAAATACAGAGAGCTGCTGCGTCTTTAACACCCGGGCCAGTGCAGCAGAACTTCTTTAGTATCTACACAGCTGAGGAAGTCAAAGATTTCACTGCCTTAAAATGAGCCAAGAAGGGAGCAAGAAACTCACTGTTGTGCATTTTCATTCGTTACAATCAGCAAAGCAAAAAAGGAACGGGGTGAGGACGAGTGGGTGGGGAGGGAGGGTATCCCCTTTCAGCTACTTTTTCATTCCAAAAGGACGCTGAGGACCTCCATTCGTCCCTTCAGTTAAAGGGACTTTCTCTTGTGTTAAACATGCTTCAGACTGAACATGTAAACACCCCCGGCGAACACATTCAAATGCTTTAATCATAGGATCGAATCAAATGAATTATAGATGGCCCGTGTGGTGAATTATTCAGCGTTATATACTTTCATCTGACATAAATATTACTTTTTTTTTTCTTTCTGTGGCCTCCATCATGAATATTTATGCTTTAATGTGAGCATCCGTGGCATTTATCCCCCGTTAATCAGGTCTTATGTGATTTTCAGAATCAAACTGCATAAGATGCAGACTCTATTTTTTCCGTGGGTGGTAGCTGAGGCCTCCATTAAAGCCGGTCTCCAGGATTAGGTCACAATCCACTGGCTACTTTGCTGAATGCGCTGGGTGCAGGAGGACGATGCCGGTGACTGGAACATCTGTCTGCTTTTTAGTGTCAGCGACGAGACAAAGTGTTGATTAAGCTTTTGGCGTGAGCGCGTTTGCATGTGTACAGCATGTTTAAAGTTTACACCTGTGTGACGTCCATGCATAAGTGTGTACCATAAAGAACCCCCCCCCCTTTTTTTTGGCCATTTTAGAAGCAAACAAAGAGGTAGTACCTGCCTCTTAAACAGCTTTTGTTTCACCTTTGCAATTATTTATTTTCAAATAGCCCTTCAGGGTAATGTTCCATTTTCTTATTTCACACCCCCTTTTCTCATAAATGAACCGTCATTGTAATAAATCACTGCACAAACAGAGACTTGCACACACTGTGAAAGGTCCAGAGATTTATGTAACACATTCATGTTTCCCACTTCCACATTTTAGTACTACTCTAGCAGAGGCTGGCTAATAATAGCTGCTATTAATATTTCTTGTTGCCTAGCAACCCCAGCAAGTAATAGCTTACTCTGGAAAAATAGATGACCGATAAGGAAGAAGGAGGAGGGGAGGGGTGGTGGTGGTGGGGTTGGAATGGGGGGGTGGGAGGGGGGATTCAATTCATTTATTATCTCCTGGGACAAGAGGAGCTTATTTCTGAGGCTGAGGAATAGGAAAGTAGGCTGTATATGAGAAATATTTTAACGCAATTGGAGATGACGTTATTTTCATTTTGCTTCCATTAGGGATGTTTCATTTGATGTTTCCCCAGCAAAGTCAATTAACCTTAATTTCATACTGATAAAGGTATAATAAGGAAGATTGAATTTATGTCTGCTGCATGCTTAAAGAATAATAAGGGTGGATGGAAATAAGCTCTCGGTGTAACTAGGGGCAGCAATGAAGAGACAAGCCTTTACCTTTGTTGCATTATATTGACAAAAGCCTTACAATAAACTCACAAAATTGGAGGAGATAACTGGAAAACCAAAACGCTAATCATTCAACAGTCTTCTTTCACCGCCGCCGAAGAAGCAAATAAAAAGTCGACAGCATTACCTTAAGGATACGCTTCTCTTCAATAACAGCTATCCTTCACTGCACATTTAAAACCTCCTACAAGTACAAGCTCAGCTGGAGCAACAGATACGCTTCATCTCGAGGGATGTTGTTGCTGTTTTTTGTACAACATTTAGCCTAAGGCTAAAGCTCTGTAAACTTCTCACTGCTTTGGGATTCTCTTTTTCAGCTCACATCGATCCTACAGCAAACAGAGTTAAATCATTACAGGATTGAGAGCAGTGGATTGACCATCACTGTGCTGCATGGGCACATACAGTAATTTTGCATCAGTTTGTGTCCTTGTAGCTTTAGTCTGTATTAATAATCTTGAGATTTCTGACCTGGTGGAAGTCATTTCTCTTCAAAAGCCTTGTTTTTTTTTTCTCTTCTTTCTGCTAAATTTAGTCGAACAAATTTTTCTTTTCCATCTAATTGTGATTCTATAGGCAGCTGAAGTATTAGCTGCTGAATCAAAGAGATGTGTAGTGGATTTGGGGGGGGAAATGTGTCAAATACATGCATTGAATGTTAGGCAGATTCCAGAGCTTGCGCGTGTGATGCATTGATGTATGTTTTTTTTTTCTATTTTTATTTTCATCTGTCAAATCCACCACTTAGTTCAGATACAGAAGTTGATCCTTTCTGCTGCGGTTGTGTGTTGTTCATCATAGCAGTTCTCAACTGCCAGTTTTGATCCATTTCTTAGACTTAAAATTACACCTTTTACAGGAACCCTAACAAGCAGAAGCATCAACACCGCTGTTCTAAAAGACAGAGCTGTCTATCAGTAAAGCTTCCACATTCTCAAAACTCCTCCTCACACCGCTGACCTAGTCTGTCAGCTTCTCTGAACCGAGCCACGTCTTGGATGACTGGATACTGTGAAATGTAACATGCTGTCGTGTGAATGCTCATTGCTGAGGGAGAATCCCTGTCTCATCCTCGGCTGCCAGCATTTCTGCCATCCCTGGTGCTTGGGGAAGAGGTGGCACCCGGGGGTCTCATGTTCAACAAGCGCCCCGATCATTCAGGTCTGGCTGATGGCACAGTGGTAGTGGTGGGGAGTTGCAGGCAAGGTCAATCTCTTTGAAAAAAATAAAGGAGGAGGAACCCTCACTGGGAGGCAGTAATGAGAGGTCGAGGAGGAGTTTGTACAGCGGCCCCAACTTGGAGCCTTGAGGGGGGCCGCTGTGTTTAAATATTCAAACAGAGCATGAGGCCCTGTCTCATTACCAGTGTAATGAGGCTGGTTAGAGAGGAGGAAAACCCCTGCCACACAAAACCAGCTGCCAATTCTGCAGGTTTATGTCACATATCCAATCAGATGACTGCAATACATCCAGTATTTACTCTCCTTTGACCTCTTGTTCAAATGTAAATATCGATTTGTAGAGCCTTAATTAAAAAAAAAAAAAAGTCTTTCACTTGAATGCAGTAGTAGGTGTCTGTACATGTACACCAGTCCCCACATAAGTACAGTGTGTTTGCACCCTGGCGCTATTTATGTGCATGTGGGTGCTTCGTATAAGTGTGATGACCATATATATGTGTGTGTATATATAGGTGTGCGTGTGTGTGTGTGTGTGTGCGTGTGTGTGTGTGTGTGTGTGTGTGTGTGTCTTTGCCTTTGTTTTCAGAAACAGTAGAAGAGTAAGCTACGAGGTTTTGTTGGCTTGACTTAATTTGACTTTCTTTAATCTGGAAAAATACATATATTTGCATCGCTTGGCATTCGGGACACAGATGGCCACGGAAAAGGGCACAACTGTTTTAAAGCAGTGACACAAAAACTGTATTGACAGCCGTGGTCATCGGCGGCACGTGGACGCAAGATAGAGCGATCGAGCTATCAAAGAGATCAGAGTAAGTTCATCAACACTGTATGTAATCCTGTTAGAGATATTTAAGTTGAGAAATGAAAGGGCAGAGCTGGTGAATATACAGAGTGTGTTCATAGTATAATGTGTTTGTTGAACACTTTTTGTTGAAAATAAACCAGTGACCCAACATGCCAGTCTTTATTTTGCCTGTTATTTAAGCAGATTAATTTATCTAAAGCATTTGCTGAAAATTGTAGTCGGATTTGACATCGCACGCTCGGTGAAGCTGGAGTTTTTTTTTTTTCTTTTTAAATTGAAACAGCCATCTTTTTCTCAGTGTAGGTTTTTAAGACATATCTCATATGACCTGCTTGCTCTGCTGCCTTTCACTGGGATAGATATGACATCTTGGTGACGTTCCCAGATAAATCACTTTTGTAACAGTAGAAATATTTGCTGTTGTGGCTTTCTATTTCACAAAAAAAAAAAAAAAAAAAAAGACAGATGCCCTTCAGTGCTACACTCCACAACAGGGGTGAACAATGTGTCTTGTAGCTGTCAAAAGAAATGACGGCAAGATAATTGCTGGGGCATTCCCGTTTCGTTTAAAGTGAGACAAATGGGCTTCAAAATAGAATCGTGCTTTTAAAAAGTAAAGCTTTGTTTTGCGCAGCTTATTATGCAGGGTTCAGAAATGAAGTAATGAAGACGGGCATTAAGGGATTGAGCTTTAAAAACAAATGCACATTCATTGTGGTTCATGAATATTCATGCCGCTAATTCAAATAACCTTAGGCAACTGTTACAACTAATGAATATTTAAAACAGCTTGGTCACAGAGATTTGAACACTGCATTATATCTGACTTTCTAGGATCATCGTGTACAAGAGTAAACAATTAGTAATGGCAAAAACAGATTTCTGTGGTGATCTGAATACATCTGGAAACCATTCCCACGCTGTCACATTAGTTACAGGCCACTGGCGTGCCGAAGGAGAGCGCCATGCCACGCGACGGTGTGAAAATTTGTAAATAATCATAATAATTGCTGAAATGATTAGTTGATTAATCAAAGAGTGTAATCAGCAAATTATTAACTGGAACAATTAGAACATTTCAAATCATTTAGCATGAAAAAAAATGCTACAAATGTGAGAATTTGTGTGTGTAAACTGAATGGGTTTGAACTATAAGTCGGTCAAAGATCCAGTCTGGAAACAAAAAAGAACGTGATGGCCATTTATATTGATATTTAGAAATATGTCATAAAGAGAGAAACTTCTGTGTAGTTGGGCATCTAATCATAACAGAAACAAAAACAAGCAGAAACCTTTCAAGCCGGCTCAGGAAGGTGGGCTAGCAGAACAGAAAAAACCGCAGCACCTGGCAAAGCGGGGCCCTCGAGCAACCCGAGGGTTGACTAAACATGTTTATGTTTACCGCTCTGCTAATAAACAAAAAAAAACAGCCTGCCGCACTTACATGTTGTAAGTCAGAGAATCCCATACCGGCCACTTAAAAGGGGGCCTCGGCTGCTTCCTATGCGGGATCAGTGTGGTGACTCGTCCTCTTTGCCACCACCGCAACGCTAATTAGGCCCACCACAAAGCCAGCCTGTGGGGATAATGTCCCATTATTAGAGTCATTTGTTTCAATTAACCGCTCTGTGATTCTACAATAGCACTGTGCAGCCCAGCGCAAAGAAGCCATTACTCTCGCCCAGGGAACCAATGAGGTCTGGGACGGGAGTGTTTGTAAGAAGGTTACGGATACCTGCTACTGCCAGCAGTTGTGCTGTTGTGCTCCAGCGTTTAGCCCGGTCTCTGATGAGCTGTTTTAGCCCCGAGAGAGTGGAGGAGCTCCTTATTCATATCTTTTCTAGAGCTTTTAAAGACCGTTAGTGACTGCGTTGCTTCTGAAAACATGTGATTTTTTTGTTTCTGTGCATTTGACTGAGAACTGAAGATTTGTTGAAGGATTGTTGACTTAAGCATAAACCGCTGAAAACTATAGGCTCTTCACGTACCCTTTTACAAACTGAGAGCTTTGTGGTTGACTGAATTACTATTCTGCTACTGTATACTTATGGCCCTCCAGTCATTTTTAGACTGCAATCAAGTTACTTTCTGAGCACGAGGCTCCCTTTTCTTACCAGTTCATGCATTACTCTTGTTAGTCTTGTTACTTTTGTAAATTCAAAGATTGCACTCGTGCATTTTAATTCCATCAGTGGACAAAGAAAGCAGATTGCTTTGATAATTCCCTACTGCTCTAAATGGAAATTGTGAAATGACAATTAGTCTGGTGCCTTTGCGGCCACTGAAAAGCAATCCTTGATAAAAGCTGCTCGTGCACTTGTATAGTGCCTGTTTGTTGGTCACAGCTGGAGGCTACCACTTGCAGGTTGCATCGAGAGATTATGACAGAGATTATGATTGTGATTTCTGGCTCATGTAGGAGGCATAACTTTGAGAAACTGTTTGTGCAAATGGCTTTGATAACCGTTTTAGAGTGATTCTTCAAGCAGCTAAACCAGGTGAATTATGCCTACAAAAATTAACTCATTCCTTGCAACAACATTCTGTTCTTGTCATTTGCATAATTTATATATAAATATATATATATATATATATATATGTGTGTGTGTACTTTTTTTTTTTGATCAGCCAGCTGCTTTTCTGAAAAACACCTCAGTGTTTTTGTGCATTAAACAGCAGAAGTACAAAGACGCTTATCAACTCCAAATGCTTCCAAATACAATGTTTTAGAGCACTTTTCGGTCCTTTCAGCGCTAGATAATGGAAACTTCGATTGATACCAAGAGGTTGCTGCCCTGTGATGCCTCTGTTGCCAGGCTCTCTCATTGGCTTTCTCCCCCCGCTGCGCAGATGTTTACAAAGAGACATCACCAGCTCACATTAAAGGGTTCAAGTTGTCCCCTCAGGCTGTTGCTATGGAAATAACCCTGCTATGGTCGCTCATTCATGTTTGATTAATTGTTTTTTCCTTTCTGTGCTGTTGCCTCTACAAAGACCTCATCATGGGAACATATCATCTTGAAAACAAACAATAGGAAAAGATGAATATGTTCAAATCTGCTCTGTTTGGATTTTCAGATACACTCTCTTCCTGCTTTGACATTTTGCGGATGTTGTGTTGTGATAAAAGTCAAGAAACTGCATTAGCGTTGTATTAATATTGATAAAGCCTCGCTTGTGAAGCCATACAGTCATAAAGATATGTTTTTTATTTCGTTCCCCAGACTTACCTGGACAGAAGATAAGCTTCTTTTTTTTTTTTTTTTTTTGCCTCTTTCTCCTCTTAAATTGCACTGTGTAGCGCAGAGCTACAGCAACCCACTGGGGCCAATTAGGATGCCAGCAGAGCCAGGAAGTGCATAGCAGATGCTTTTGCCACTATTTATTAAAATCCAATCTGCGGGGGCCCCTCCAACAGCTCGTTAAACTACCGTTAATCTAATTAGCTCTCACTTGCCACTGTTTTCACCACATTACCAAATACAAGGGCCTCAACTTTGCAATTTAGGCTGATTAAGTAGGTCCAGTGCTGTTAGGCAAAGCTTGCAGGGAGGAGCTCCTCAGAGCTGTCAGTCATTTTCCAGACTCAGATAAATCATGCAGCTTAGTTCAGCAATGGCTTTGGATTTAAAGTATCAGCAGTAAGAATGTTAGTTGAAATCAAATCCACATTGCTGCTCAAAACTATAGAAGTACCCTCATCATAACGACCCTGTATATTTGTAATGGCACGGTACCAAAACTGGATACAAATTCCATAATGGCCTCTTTATGGATCAGGTCTATAAGATTCTACTAACATCCTTTCATGTCTTTTAGATCATGATCACGAATCTGCACTTCCGGTTCATTATTGTTTAGGCCGGGCTGTATTTTTATTTGATGAGTGCTGCTCTCTGGACGAGTGCCTGGTTCCACTCAGAGATCTGTGCAGCGGCTTTGACATGCAGTCCTGCTCATTGCTTACAGATGGGCAGTTTGACATGGAGCTGTAATTGCTTCCAGACGAGGAGGGCACTGCATATATTTTAAGACATATTTTAACCTATCAAGTCTTCATCGTGATGCAGATGACTAGCACAGCATTAGTAGAAGAAGTATTTGTGTTAACTTGTATTCACAGTTGATGATGGCATGATGTGCGTTATTCAACCTATCAAAATATTAACAACAAAAAAAAAACTAGGTTAACGATCATCTTGAATTTTGGATTCCATTCCTGGTATTTACAGGCAGTTTTCATTTAGAGGAACCATTCAGATGTGTTTATGTTCTCAGCTTGCCTGCCAAAATTTTGTAAGGCAACAGTCCTGACCGCATCACACACAGGTGCACTTTCAAGTGCTAGTTGAAAATCAAATCTAAATAAGTGCATGTTATAAAAAAAAAAAAAGAATGTGTAAGCACACACGATCCCTGCTAAATTACAGAAACTTAACAAATACTTGCTCACTTTTTATCAAACCCTCCCCCAAATTTAGAGTCAAGAAAAGAGGACCTACATATGTTATCATGCATTTCTCTGCTACCTGCAAGCTTTACGCACTTAATGAGTCATTTGACAAACTGAATGCTGTTACAGACGTTTGGCACAATAGATGTTTGTACTTCTGCACAACTTATAAGAGTCCACTTTTGCCTTATTGCCCCGAGTTCCAGCTTGTGGTGAAGATTACAGAAAAAAAATTATATATAGCATCTTGAAATCGCATTATTCTCACTGCTGCTGCTTTAACTGTGACAATTTATCTATTTATTAACCCAGAAAGGCTTAGAGTCTGCACCAGCCACACTAAGCTGTGCTTCCTTCCACTGTGCTAGCGTTGAGACGTCCGTGTTTGTTTTGTTGAAAGATGTATCGCACCGTAGTCCATTTTTTACTATTAAATTTCTTTCAGTGTTTATTAAATTGAAGGCGGTAGTTATTAACTGTTTGGTCCAGTGAGTGCTTGTGTGTAAAAGTGGCTGTTCATGGTAATGAACCCAAAATGAGAATTAGCCACACATTCTCCTTCCATCAGGTCTGAGATCCATATTTCTTTAAAATCTATTCTGGCCCCAGATGTTTGTGTTTTGGTTCACTCTCACTGCTCTCATTCTTTTGAGCCACAACAGGCAGGTGTTTTTCAAAACAAAGGAGCAAAAAAAAAAAAAGAGAAAAAAAAAGTACATTTCCTACACAAAACCAAAAGCCACGCATTCAAGATCAGCCAATAAAGAGGCAGATAGCAGCTGGCGAGGAGCCGGACTGAGAGAAAAGCGAGGAAATATTGGATTCATATTCATCAGGTGGACATTAAAGCTGCACCAATAATGAATAATGTTGCTGCACTGCATTTCCTGTATGAGCGAAGAGCAAAGTGTTTGCTTCAGGCCCGTTGTGTTTACAGTTTGTGTCCGCTGCCCCCATGTGATCAAAAAAAAAAATCAGTTAGTGCAGGTCGAAGAATGAACAGTTCTGTTTAATCTGCTATTACTCTGCAATCACCACTTTGAACAGGAGTTGCCAACAGGTTACATAAATTGCATCTGCAATCACTTCATCATTTGCTCCCTCCCTGTGTGAGAAAAACTCAGCAGTTGATTGTAAAGTGAAAAGAGAATTGGGATTGCAGACATTTATATATCACCATTTTGCATCACGAGTGGCAAGTGTAGAGTATAAGTGTTGGAGAAGTGTAAAAAAAAAAAAAAGAAAATGCAAGAGAAAGTAGTGCACGTATCAGGTATGTTGCATCTTTTTCCAGTGTGGGAATTTTTGATGCAAATCATATTCAGATTTCTATTAAACGGCCACATCCACAGTTTTTGCTTCTTCCGGCACTTCTTATCTCTTTAAAAGTATGCTTTAAAGAGTTCATCCTTAAGATAATGTTCAGGTACTGAACAGTATTGGGAAACAATGTCAGATGATTTGTTACTGAGAAGTTAGCTTGTTAAATCTGCTTTTTCAGTCCTTGGCCGAAGCTTATTTCACTACCAGCTTTAGGTTGATGTTCTTAAACTGCAGATTTAAGAACCCTCTCATAGTCTGTTGCTCATTCTCCAGGCCACTGCACACTCAGGCAGAATTTGCCTGCAAAAAAAAAACCAAAAAAAAAAAACGCATGTAAAAATAGGGTTTAATCTTTTTTCACAAAACTGTGTAGCTCAAACTGTGTAACACACTGTGTGTGTGTGCTAAACAATGCGTGTAGACTTTGGAAGTGGATGCATTCATTTTGATATAGCGTCGTGCACAGTATTTGCTTTTGTGTAACAGTCATCACTGTAAAGAGAAAGGATATGCATCACCTCAGAGTAGTTCCTGTTTGTTTTTATGGCCTTTCAAAGCTGATACATTATGCAGCACTCTCCACTTTGCTATTCACTGTATATGATAATGACTATGATAAGGAGACTGTGATTGGAGAAAGACTTTTATACTCTCTCATACTATTATCGGGTTTTATTGTCTAATTTTCATGTCTCTTAAGCTCTGTCAGTAACTGCGTGCACACAGTCCTTGTTGTGAGTCCTCTTTTTTCTATATCTTTCCACTCCTTCTGCTTTTATCTGTTTTCTTTAGATCAACTCTCTTTTTTTCTTTGCATCTTGCTTTCTTCACTCTTCTCCAACTCCACCCCCACCTCTCTCTTCTCTCTCTCTATCTCTTTCTGTCTCTCTCTCTCTTCTTGCTCTCTCTTCTCTCGCTCTCTCTCTCTCCCGTCTCTCTCTCGCGCTCTCTCTCTATCTCTTTCTCGCTCTTTCTCTCTCCCTTCTCTCTCTCTCTCTCTTTGCTGTTTTGATAGTGACGCAGTTACCAGGCTGTCAATTCTAATCTTGTCTTGCCAGTGCAGTGCTGTCCATTCAGAATTACAGCTACCCCTCCTTTTCCTTATCTCTCTCTCTTCACCTACCACCCCTTCCATCTCTCTCTCTCTCGCTCACTATCTCACTCACTCTCAGACAACAGAAATGCTGATGGGATGAGCAAGCTAAGGCTGACTCTATAGTTCAATCTTTTGCTGGTAAACTAGAAAGCTGTGCTGAAAATAAATTTAGACTCTGCAGCTCTGTGCAGGACACGATGGTCTTACCTAGTGACAGCTGTGCGCTGTTCCTGGTAGACCCCTAATTGCAGCCTTTAAAAGCTTTTTTGTTAATATTAGTGTAAGTCTGCTCTATAAATGGGTATTGTGTCCTATTGTGTGGAGAAAACTGGCAGGCAATTACTTCACTTTAGAAAATATTATCAATAAATGCACTCATTGGCCACTCTTTTAGGTACACCCTGTGGGTTGGACCTCCGTTTAAGAACTACCTTTATTATTTATTCCAAAGGTGCTCTATTGGATTGAGATCTGGTGGCTATGGGGGGCATTTGAGTACAGTGAACTCATTTGTTATGTACAAGAAACTAGCTTTGTCACATTGTATGTTATCTTGTTGAAAGCAGCCATCAGAGGGTGGGTATGCTGTGGCTGGGGTATTTAAATGATGCTCAGTTGGTACTAAGAAGCCCATAGCTTGCTGAGAAATAATCCTCCACACCACTACCAGCCTGAACTGTTGATACGAAGCAGGATGGATCCATGCTTTCATGTTGTTTAGGCCACATTGTGACCATGTCATCTGCATGCTGCAGCTGAACGCGAGACTCATCAGACCCGGTGATGTTTTCCAAATCTTCTGTTGTCCAGGTTCGGTCTTCTGCCGCTGCAGGCCATCTGCTTCGAGGTTTGCTGTGTTGTAGATCCAGAGATGCTCTTCTGCATGCCTTGGTTGTAACGAGTGGTTATTTGAGCTACTGTTGCTTTCCTATCAGCTTGAAGCAATCTGGTCATTCTCCTCTGACATCAATAAAGTGTTTTCGCCCACTGGATATTTTCTCTTTTTTGGGCCATTCTCTGTAAACCATAGAGATGGCTGTGCGGGAAAATCCCAGCAGATCAGCGGTTTCTGAAATACTCAGACCAGCCTGTCAGGTACCAACCATGCTACATTCAAAGTCACTTAAATCACCTTTCTTCCCCATTCTGATGCTCAGTTTGAACTTCAGCAGGTTGCCTTGACCATGTCTACATGCCTAAATGCATTGAATGGCTGCCATGTGATTGCCTGATTAGACACTGTTGAACTGACATACCTAACATGTTGAATAGGTTTACCTCACACAGTGGTCATTGACTGTTTATATGAATTTTATTAATCTATACAATAATATTTTGTATATGAATGCCAAAGACAGTGATTTATTAAGCGTATTTGTTACAGATGTATTATTCTTTCCATAGTTTGTTATGTAGTTTTGAAATTTGTCCTTTTTTTTTTTTTACAGACTTTTTTAGGCACTAATCTCATCAGGCTCCATGATCCTTGACCATTCTTCTTATTTTCTACATTTTTATGTAAAACATGTCAGTGATTTACTTTGAAAGCTACAATTAGAAAATAACCCAAAGGAGACCTTTGCGCTGCTGCGGTGAATTTTACCATTGTGGCTGCACAAAATTATCCCACCCTCATCATCCAGCACTATAAATGTGAATACTAATTATGCCAGGAGCCCTGTGTCTCAGTCACTTGGAAGCTAAAGGTACATCTTTAGATCATGAGGGGTTGAGTTTTGTGGAGTGACAGCTTGAACCTCCCTTTGTGTTTCGAAATGGTAAAAATAAAAATAAATTCTATAAGCAGTGCAGTCTGTGCAAATAATTTTTATTCCTGTTACATAATTCAACCCATCCGTTTTCTTCCGCTTATCCAATTCGGGGTTGCGGGGTGTGGTGGTGGGGGGGGGGGTATTCCAGCTGCCAATAAATTCATAAATTATATAATATGTTATGTTATCTTTAGCACAATAACACTGGTGCAAGACAAGAAAATAATACCAGTCAGCTTCAAATATGTACCAGCGGTTATGTCGAGTTCTAGTGTATGCATATAAGAAGAAGAGTCTTGCCATTTTGCATGTAGAGAAGTCCATCTCACACGAGCACAAGATAGCGATCGTCTCAGTGACAGTATCAGAAAATAGACCAGAATGCAGTGGAGTCACAAGATGTTGTTATGAATGTTATGTTATGAATCAGGGATGTGACTGTCTCTTTTTCTCAACTGACAACAACAGCTGTCATAATCATTACTGTTCTCCGCACCTGCACGCGAGAACCCGGGAAAAATAAGCTTGATATTGTGTAGCGGCTGTGTGGTGGGTAAGTGTTTATCCACCATCAATAATTTGTAAGGCCAGCAAGTAAAAGTACTGTGATCACTTTTTTCGTTGTCTGTACCTCCTAATGCTCTACTAAAGATCGGTCTTTTTGAAATAAAGTAAAAGCTATGGAGTTTTCTCTTAATGCAAGTTTGAGGCACGAGTGCGAGGACCAGGCAGTTCGCATTAAAACATGTTTATTTAGCAGGCAGAATCACAGGCAAGTGGGACGAATTTAATATTCTAATGCAAAGTGTTTCTCAGCAGTATTTTGTTAAAGAAGAAAAAAGATCCCATCTTAAATTGGCTCTTTTGCGGAGAAGTTTACACGTAGTCGTGTTTTGGTTTTTTTTGTTTTGTTTTTTATAAAGGTAATCTCAGAAATGAAGGAAACCACTTTCAGAATTAGATTTAGATGAAACATGCTGAAAGAAGATGAGAACAAATTAATCATCTAAGGGGGGGGGAGAATTTTTTTTTCTGTTTTTCTGAAAGAAAATTATTAATACTGTGCAGAGCGAGCAGTTTTCACTTACTGTTGTCCTTTTAGAAGTATGTGAGCCATCTTTATTAATCTTTCAGATTTGCTGTCAGCGTTCTACTGTACATACTTGAGCTGAGAACATGAATCTCATATTATAAGATGTGGAAATAAAGAAAGAAATGAAAGACTACGCCCTTTATTCTCCTGGTTGATTGCGTTCTGCTGTGAGCTGTTGTGTGTCATCACTCTTTCCTCCGTATGAATACATGTGAATTTTCCTGGCGATTATTTAGCCCTCTTTCTTCTTCTTTTTTTTCTATTTTGTCATTCCATTAGCTCTACCTTCAGTTTATTCTATTTTCACTTCAAAGGCTTGGGTGGAACAGATGTCGTTCCAAATGCCTGTCTTCTGCCTCATTGCCTAAAAGTGAGGGATGATTATTTTTTAATGAAACCACACACACTCGCACAAAAAAATGAATATTACCTGTAAGCTGTGAAATAGACAAGCAATACTTTCACATCATCCTGAACAGGAACATTCATTCATTTCACACCAGAAAGGCCATTTTGAAGTTTTCTTTAGCTGCCAAATGTGCTCCTGGACCTTGAATTTTGATTAGTTAATTTCATGCTGTGTGGAATACAGTGTGTTGTTTGGCAAGTGCCTTGTTAAAACAATGCAATTTTCAAAGGCGGCCGTCTCCTGTTTTCCAATCGACGGTGAAAGGGGAAAACATGGCCGTCGCTTAATCTTGTGATAAGTATGCATTAGATGGAAATGAACGTCTTTAAATGTCCTCAAGTTGCTGTTTGATGCTCACGCAGGGACAAATCTTTTTTCATGGTTTGCGCGCCCCTCTGCTGAGTTTTACCAATGAAACCCCTGGATCAGTGGATTATGAGAGCAAACATGCAAAGATGGTTAGAATTTTGAAAATGCAACATGATGAAACAGGAACTTGGCCTTGGAGATGATGTATGTCTGCCAAAATAGAGAAGAATTCGCTGTCACTTCCCTCAGAGCTCTTAACAACATTTGAGTAACTCTCCGTAACCCCATAACCATGAAGAGTGCACATAAACATCCTTCATTTGACTTAATACCGATGTATATCATCTTATATTCCACAAGTCATTATTTCTATGATATGGATGGAAATTAGATTGGGGTTTTTTTTTCTGCCTTTATAGCAACCAGGAAATCAGGTTAACTGATGTTCCACTGGTACTAATGGCAACATCAAGCCATCACTTTTTCTTCACCATCTCTCTCTCTCTCTCTCTCTGCCTCTCTCCCTTCTCTGTTCATCTCCGTAAAGAAGGCAATTTCCATATAGAATCACATCCAGCATCAGGTGACCTGGATTTGACTCCCAGTCAAAGCCCTGCATGGAAAATGAAAATGTATTCATGTGTATTGGATCAAGTACATCACACAGATGTGAACAGTTTTGCCTCCTGAAAATGTAGAGAGATTGCAGTATTATTGTTGACAAATTGAGTATGTGGAAAATTCCCCTCTCTACTGGTTTCCTCAAAACACGCTCTTATTTCTGGTGTACTTGAAGGAAAAATATGAAAATATTAAATATCCATTAATTCAGCATCTATTAATTTTTGCAGCTAGTAACATTTTGCCAACTTGACCGACTTTGCTCGCTAGAAATCTCCCTGTAACCCAGTCAGACATGCTCTCCAAACCTGGTGAGCAGGATCCTAAAGGCACCACAAAGTCAAGAGGTCAAGTTCAGTGACTCAGATTTAGTAGAGGTGAAGTTGTCTGTGCCTTCCTCCACCTGTCAGTCAAAGTGGCCACAACAAACCCTAAAGATTCATGGTGCATGGAACTGTAACCCCCAACCTAACTCGCACATGGACTGTGGACGGAACCTTGAGTACCCAGGGAGAACATGCAAACGCCCCAGCTGGCCAGTGGATTGCTGCTGAAATTCAATGCAGTGTTCTCTAAAATTTTACAAAATTGTATGTGTTTGTGCATAACCTACATATACAGTACATAATGCCTTGGAAAAACTAGAGTATCCAGCCAATGCATCATGCACATAAAACCTCTTTCTGTAGTAGCGGCAGCAAAAACGTTATTGTGAAGTGATTTATGACCAATGGTTTCTTTGTCTCCCTTTCTCCCCATCCATTTTTCTGTCTTCAGATAAGCAGTGAGAAGCGATCCTCAGCAGAAATGATGAAGCCCAAACCCAAACCTCAAAAGAAGAAGAAGAAGAAGGATCCCAATGAGCCACAGAAACCCGTGTCCGCATATGCGCTCTTCTTCAGAGACACCCAAGCAGCCATCAAGGGCCAAAACCCGAATGCTACCTTCGGGGACGTGTCCAAGATTGTGGCCTCCATGTGGGACAGCCTAGGCGAAGAGCAGAAGCAGGTAAAAACTATTCTGTGTAGGTGCAGCAGGTCTGAAACAGCATGCTGGGCAAAAGTGTAGGAACCAAAATGTACTTTCCAAATGGGAACGTGCACAATGTGCAGTGACACAAACGCACATACACATTTTGATTGCGGTCGCACCAGTAGATGGCGCGTGTGCTGCAGCAGGCGGGCAGCCTTTCGTTGGCATTATCTGCCGTGTAATTACCAGAACATTGCTGTGAGATACAGCTCACCTTAATGAGCTAGTTCTTCTCTTTCCAAAGATAATCCATCCGTTTATCCCCACTCCCCTGGCTCTCATTAAAATGATTTTCTTTCTAAATTTAATTCTACCAAAGGGAAGGAAACGGAGGGAGGGGGAGTATTCTCTGCAACAATAGCCATAAAACAGTCTGAGACTAACAAAGTGGGACATTTTATAGGCAGGAAATGGTCAGTATGGGAAAAATATAAACATGCCTGGGGAGATTTAAAGAGTCTAGGACTGATATGTTATGCAGGAGGTAAATACACACATACTCACATGGTAGTGCACCTCTGAAAAAGCAAACAATCACATATGAATGCAGTTCTACTGTTAACTATCAAAGGCATCTTTCTTAGCAGTGTAGTGTCCATCAAAAGTAAAAAAAAAAAAGGGATTTCCAGAAATAAAACTCATCTTTGCCAAAGCAAAACTCCCACAAAGCTCTAGGCCAAGGTAGTGTCCCGTTTCCTCTGTCCCACTAGCTTCCTCAGTATGCGTCTTTATTGGCCCTCTGACAAGCTGGAATGTGTGAAGTTCTCATTTCCACTCTTTATTTATATCTCTCGCCTGCTATTTTGATCCTGCCTAGAATACAGAATTAGTGATCCCCCTCCACTATTGACTCATCCTTGGATTGAGCTGAAGGGCATCTTGGCTATCCAGGAGGAGCAATCTATTGTTTGTTTGTTTTTTTCTATTTAACATGATCTCCAGTTCCAGTTCAGCAGTAATAGGTAGTAAATTATAATGATGACAGACTTATAGGCGGACGTCACTTTACTTTTCTTGGGTTTTCAACTGCAGGAGAAATCAGAGTTGTTAATTAATTAGGATGTTTTCTTGGATGACCAAGGTGTAATTGTAAGAAAGGATGTAAAAGAGTGTTCCTTAATGCTCCCGTATAGTTTCTAGACGGCTTAGTGCTGCACATCAATAACACAAAAAGATTTTAAGGTCTTGCAGAGTGGCTTGTTTTCAGAAAACTTTTAAGATTGTTAAAGTTTCAGGCCCTTTGCTAAATGAACAAAGGTTTTGTGGGAAAACATTTAGAAAAGTATCATTTTAATATCAGTAAATGTGTTCATTTCAGCCCAGTATTGCAAAAAAGTACAATATATAAACACATTTTTTTCCTACTAAGGATATTTTTTCTGTCTTTCCTTTTTGTTTTGCATAATAGACATAATTTTGCCTCATGGCCCTTATAGTTAATAGCCCCATTTTCCATCACTGTGTTGCATCCTACACAGACACTCAACATCATATATA
>JAVDPK010002069.1:44441-59305 GCA_034780415.1 Cichlasoma orientale
GATTTTTTCAATCTAAACCGTGTCTGCCCATCTGTCAGCTCCTCCACACTATCTGACTGTGTGAAGTGCTACAAAATAAATACGAGGCCCAGAACAGAATGAAACAAATGAGACTGAAAAAATAACACGTGTCTCTATGCTATAAAACAGTTGCTTCCCCAGGTAAACAGAAGAAAGGTTCACACAGTAAAGCAGCCAACGAGAATTTGGACCAGTAGCTCGAGTGACAACTGTCACATGTTTCAAAGAAAAATCCAGCTGGGTTTTATTCTCATATTTTGCACATTATGAATATTGATATAGATTCTATTTTACTCACAGCTTGCAGCCTTGTAGAGATTTAGTAAACAAAGACTCGGTGAGTACAGAAAGTAATTTGTGCAGAGTGCAAGCTTTCCAAAAATCCTACAGCAAATGTAACACTTTGGGGGATAGCCTGTTTACTTTCTAATTAGATGAAAAAAACCCTTATTGCATACCTAGATACTTAATATGAAAGCTAGCTCAGCTTTGCATAAATGCTAGATTGGGGAAACAGCTGCATGGATCTGTTGATTTTTCTCATCTAAATCTTAACAAGAAAGCAAAGAAGCAACATTTCTCAAGCTATTGCTTTTAAAAAAATCTGAGTCCAACAAAATGTTATGACAGAAAGTAGTCCCCATGGCTGCAGGAAATCCCTGTAGCTGTTATAGGAAACAGACGTCGCCTGGTTTGCTTGCTGGCGAGAAGATGTGTTGCTATCAGATGAATATTGGCTGATGAGTTAGTGCAGCATCATTAATGGGGCCTTTCTTGTCTTTTAACATGATGTATTTTTATCCACAGACATACAATGACCCTGAACCAAAAAGTGCCCAGCAGACCAGCCAGCCCTCCCACATGCTGCCCCCCAAGCAGCCCCTGTACAGCGTGCCCCCTCAGCCCTCCTCACCATACCTGGGCCCACCAGGCTCCTTCCCCCTGTCAGACCTCCAGAGCTATGGCGGGCCACCCCGCCACACACTGGCGCAGACCCTCGGCCAGTCTCAGATGCTCCCACCCAGCATGAGTGCCTCTCCCCCAGCACCCTTTCAAATCAGCCCACCTCTGCATCCGCACGCTCAGCTCTCCCTGCATCAGAGCTCCCTGCTCAACCAGCCAATCCGAATGCAGCAGTCACAACCAATCATCTCACACCAAATGGGGCTCCAGGCATCTCTGCATTCCCCTCCTCTCAGCCAACAGGTTGGTGTAGCCATTGTTAAAATGCGCTATGCGTGCTTCTTCTACAAACGACGAACAACATACATGTTAGCAGACATCATAAGCTGCTTTCAGCTGCTCGCGTATTCAGAAGGGGTCGCCACAGCAGGCAGCTCCGCGTGTTCGATTTGGCAGATACCCTTCTTTATGCAACCTCGAAAGGATTTGAGTCTCCTCTCAACTCACTTTAAATGTACATTTTGTACCAGGAATGCAAACACTATCACCTTTATTTACTGCCTAATTATCTTCCATACATATTCAGTGCCTAATGCTTTTCCTGTTGTGATTTAATATTAAATCAACAACAGTTGCTCATCAGTTACTGCTGTTTTCTAAAGAGGAAAACTTCCAGTAAACCCTCACTCTATAATAAAGACTTCTCAATTTCTCTTTTAAAGCATAAAAGACCCATTTAGTTGCAATCAAACTGTTTTCTCCTTCCCCTCTGAGTCCATAATGTTTCCATTCCAGCAGCAGGGTGTCTTGTCAAACTAAGAAGGGTGATTTTGTCAATGCAATGAGGCCAAATGTGAGAGAGAAAAAAAAAATGTCCACAGTGCGGAGCAGCTTATATAGACCATTGACAACATTTAGCCTTATGCAGTATCATGGCTCAGCAAACTCTGATGGCTGGCCATCATAAAGCTAAGATCATATAACATCTCTCCTCTCCTCCTATCTGCAGGGTTTCTCCCATATTCAGGCTGATTACCAGAACAGTGTTGGGGGCTCACAGTCTCCAGGGGCCCCCAATCCAGTGCACGGCCAGAACCCTGACTGGGACGGCGAGTACTGCAACAGGGACTGTGGGCCCAACCATTGCAGGTGAGTTCTTCGCACCACTTATAATATTGTGTTATTAGTGGTATTTTTTTCCTTATGGGAATTATAGCATTAGACACAGAAAAAAAGAAGCTCCGTCCCTCTGTGAGTGCAATCCAAGACATTTGATTGTTGAGAATACTAAGCAGCTGTCTGACAGTTACTCATTTTCCAAATGAGTTACTCTAAACCACTTCACTTTCACACTCAGAGACTCAGACAGTATTAATCATAAACTGCAATTTCCCTGCTAAAGCAAAGCATCTCCTTGAAATTGAAATGAGTAATGCAGCAGTAGAACAATGCTATTACCAAGCTTGGAAAAAGTGTGACATCCAATTAAGTTTCCTCGTGTTTCGCTCAGCACACGTTGCCTTATTGAATCAAGATATCCTAGCAGGCACGAGAAGAATGTTTTGTCTCGCACCTGAAACACTGTGTTGCTACTTTGAGAGGCAGCTGAGCTGGAAGTCAGCGTCTCCTGTATTTAGAGCTGATTCATCTGGATGTCAAACGGGATCATGCCTAGGTCAAATCATGTTTGACAGTCTTTGAAGTATATTGGGTGTTTGCTTAAACCTTTACTCTCGGTGTCAAATCATTGTAGTTTGTAGTTTTGGAGGGTGCTAAGTTGTCTCCAGTGTGTCAGTAAAGATAACTGGAGAACAGACTTTGTGTTTGACATTTCAAGTAACAAGTGATCTTCAAATTTTGGCTTCACGCTTATTGATGTCTGTGCTTCATCGTCAGCTTTTATGTTTGTTTTGAAGCCGCTCTCTAATGCCAGTCCCTCCTTGACAAACATTTAATAATCCTGCAGTGTTTTCCCGGTGAAGTATAGGATAAACATCGCTGTATTCACACGTATATCCATATATCCAGCCATACATTAATACTGTTTTTCTTTCCTTCCTCAGCAGCGGCATGGGAGCTCGAGACAAGCCTCTCTACCTCACTTGAAGTTGAAAGACCTCCAAATGTCAGACTCCAGGGAGCTTTCTAACATAACAACAACATCATCGATGTATCTGCTTCTACACCATTTACTTTTTTTTTTCTCTTTTTTCTTTTTTTCTGATGGATTTCGAAAATCCCAAAGACTGCTACAGTAACTTCACCTATTTGCCAAGCACTTAGATCGGCCAGAAGCCTGAGGCACTTCTCTTGCTTTTTTTTTCCTTATCAGTGAACTTTCCATTTTTTGAGGGGGCAGTGAGTTTTAAGCTCATGCCAAAAAAAAAAAAGTCTCATTTTGTCTAGAATTTTTTTTAATGATTCTTCTCCTCTTTGCTCCATTACTCTGTTTGCCATGGACTGCCCTTGCTGGGGAGTTAAAATGCTCAAAGCATACTCAAAGTGTAGGGTCTTGGATAGAAAAGCTAATGCAGGAAATAGAATATAGTCACCTCGTCAGGGTGGATGTGCTTCAGGACAGACTGACACGCCCGAACTGGGTGAAAGCAAAGCGACATTTAAATGAAGGTATAGTCACAAACACATTTGTAAATCATCCTTGCCCTCAGTAAAGGACTTCATCCTTTCCTTTATTTATCACAGCGTGATTGTAAATATCACCAAAATGGATTCCTCTTATGTGTGTATTTAGCTGCAGTCCCTTGCCTTCCTTTTTTTTTTTTGGAACATCGTTTTCCTTTGGTTACGTGATTTTTTTGTGCAGGCGGATTCAGTGAGGGAATACACACACTAAAACTTGTGTTGAAACTGTGTTCACCAGTCTTATATCTCTCCAAATACGAGGGAAATGCAAAGACTGCAAAATGCTCAATTTCCTCCACAGCTGGCAGAGCTCCGGTAGAGAGCGTCACTCTCTTCACATGGCCTCAGGACGCTGCAGAACTGTAGAGGTCAAAGATTGAAACCTCTCCTTTTAGCTCCTCCCACTCTAGCCACCCCCTCCTCCCACACCTGTAACCCCCCCGCCCAACACCCCTTAGTCCCAACACCACTTGTACAGGTGAATAAAAAAAAAAAAAGTTGCTAAATGTGAAATGTTACTAAAGAAAAAAAAAACATAACAGTGGGTTTTAAAGTTTTTGACTAGTTTTATTAGGTGTTTTAGAATTGTGTTGAACTCATCTTTATCTCTTTTTTTGTGAAGAAAAACAATTCTTTACGATATTTTGTTTTTTCACTGTAGCAGGATTTTTGCGTTTCAGAGGATCGGTCATCGGGACAGATATTTTAATTTTGTGTATAAACCTGCCAAACATACTTTTAATTTTTAAAGACAGCGATGAGAAGAACCCATTATGTTTTGTTAAATATCATATGGTCATTCTATTTAATTTGGTTGCAGGTTCCACATCTATTTATGAATGAAATGAAGTAACATTTTGGCTTATTTTCATCAGGGTGCATTATTATTATTATTATTATTATTATTATTATTATTATTATTATTGATCAAACTACATGATTAGTAGAATAATTAATATTTTTTCAAAAACTGTTGTTGGTGCTAACGTACCAGCATTAGATTCTTTTTTCTTCTTTTTTTTTTTTGTGTCACGATTACTTCTTTTTGTTTTCTTTTGTCTGTAATAAAATGTTTAAAGTGAAAAACGTGGCTGTGTGTCTCTGCTTATTTTGACTGTGTGGCCCTCTCACAGTATTAAGTCTTAACAGATTCATTAGTGTTTTGACAAACGGAGCCTGATAGCTGCAGGAACCTATAAACATAACTTTGCATCCCCCCCCTGCATGTGTCTGGGGTTAATTAGGAGAATTACCTTTGATGTTGCTGAAGTTGATGTGGCTGCTGTCACATTCCTCATTAGGTGAAAAGTTGAGGCTTAATAGTGTAACTTCATTTAACGTGCTTTTAACCTTTTCACTCTTTTTTTTTTCCATTTTTCCCCCTAAATCCAGACTAGATCAATATAATATAAAAGCAGCATTTTTTTTTCCCCCTGCCCCCTGGCCATGTTTTTTACTAAAGGTGCCATGATGAAACTCAGAGTTGATGCAGCAGTACACGGCCTTTCAGAGAACTACCTGAGAAGAAAAAAAAATCTGCCTTTTAGTTATGAATTTCACAGTTGGATTAAAGATAAAATAGAAATGGAATCTATCATCCCTCCGCATCAGCGCTTTCCCTCTACCCTCTCTCTCTCTCGCTCTCTTTGCCTCTTGCTCTCTCTTTCCATCATGGTGATGGCGCAGTGCCCCCTGGAGCCGATTCACAAAACTAACCTCCGTTTTTCAGTTCCCCTAAACCCTCAAAACACAAAGATATAATTATAGCCCAGTAAATCTGGCTGTCGTTAAAAGTAGTGCTGATATGTTTTAACGATGACAAAGGAGATCAAAGCCTTCGCTACATTCACTCTTGGGCAAGGCACTGAACCCTCAACCGTGGCTCATCTTCAGCTGAACTTCCACATCTGAATATGTAGACAGGGCATGTTATCCATGGCAAAAAACAAAAAAAATCCCTGCTTAAATACAGGTAAACGGTCATTTGTTAAACTAATTCATTTAATAGCCTTGCATTTGTGAGCGGAATATTCTATAACATACAGATCAATAAGATTAAAACCAAGTTTTGCATATAGTTTCAAATGCAGATGTTTTTTTAAAAAAGGGGGGAAAAGTGTGCCTGACTGCAACTGTTCGCGCTGCGATTCATCATCATCTATTGATGATCCTCTATCTCCATCTGCTGGTGATATCTAGTGTTGTGAATACAGCTCTAATTTTGATCCCAAAACCAGTTCAAACTGTTTCTTTAGCAACATCAAAACCATGATCATGTTATAAGAAAACATATGCAATACCCTGCTTTGTGTAATCTAATCTAATTGTAACGTCTTATCTAATCTATGAAAAATCCTTTAAACTATCCATTCATCCATCCATTTCTTCAAGAAAAAAAAAGTCTTGACTTCACCTCATGTTCTGATTTCTTAAGAACTGCTTTAGAGCCTTTTTTGCAGCCTCCATCTTCACTAAAGGTATAAAAATACTCTGTATTTGTACACATCGCTTGTGCATTCATTGGCTCCTTGCCTGTCCAATCTCCCATCGCTAATATTGTGTCCAGCAGCTCCATCAGCAACCATCAGACCCTCTCATTTCCTCTGCGGACGGATATGAAGTCCTCTGACAGCGCAGGCGTCAGCAGCGTCATTGTCTGACAGCCAACAAACAAGACAAGACAAACAAGAAGCAATGTGCATGTCACACAGAGCGCTACCCAAACATTTGATGGCTGAGACGATAACGCTATTTTGAGAAGATTGTGCTGGTTAAAACATCCTCATTTGGATGTTGGGGTCTTGTGTTTAGAGGGTCCTTGTTTTATCTGAAGATGGTGCATGAAGAGGGGCCTTTTGTTGGCTGGCTGCTGCATTGATGCAGGAGTGAGCAATCAGATTTTAATCTTCTGACTCCTTTCGGTGGTTTACAAAAACACAAACAATCAAACTTTGAACAAAATAGTTTTATTTTTACATGTACAGTACCTGCCATGGTCAATCACAAACAAGAGTTACAATAGATACTCTCAATTATAGAATCAAAAATATGAGTTTTCTTTTTTCTCCATTACATTTGCATTATGGATTTTTACATATAGCAATACGTCATACGAACACACACACATATGCAGCATGTTGTGCATTACATAAAATATATGAGGCCCACAGAGACCATTTGTCTTCATGGGTGGAATCAATGTGTTTTTAGACACACACGATGTTTGGTGTTTTCATTTAATCAGATTTATTAAGTAAAGGGCGCGTTTATACTGTGTTGCTCATTGGTGTGCTTTCAGCTTTTAAAGATGAATAAATCACAGTGTGATAAAGTTTATCTGTGCTAAACTTTGCAAACATTTACATTTAATTTCTCTCTTTTTAGGTCTGCAGTCAATATTAAATACCTTAAGGGGAGGAAATATTGTTGAACTGATTCCAAATGTGCTTTCATGTGTAAATTTAAACTTTACCTTCACATCAACAAATAAGGTGACGGTGAAGAGAGTTCCTCTCACCATAAAAAGGATGCTGTTACTGTGAGAATATTAAAGGTCATGTTTCTAATGGACTTTCCTTTGTTCTTGTCTGAATGCTTCAGCTGCACTAATGTTGGAAGGATAGCAACCAATATGTGTTATTCTGCTGTTTCAGCACTTTCAGATGAGTGGTCTGTAAAACCTGGACTATGAGCACAACAAGTAGGCTGACAATACATACATCAGTGGTTGATCTTTAAAGAGGCTCCCCATTGTGCGTAAAAGTAATAACTTTTTCTCACTCCTCACAACTTCAACCCTGCGCTGTTTACAGTACTGCAGATACAGCAAGTAAACCTTTTGAGTTTTTTTTAATAGAAAAAAAAGAATGTACTCATAAATTTACAGTAATTAGTGTGTAATTACATCTTGGATGTAATTACACACTAATTACACACTAATTACATCCAATTACATCTTCTCATAAACTTAGAATTAATCCATTAAGAATACATAGGAGTGGGCACCAATTTGTGGAAGCCACCATGTTACCACGCCATCTTGAAGACAGTGGCCGAGATGAGTTCTGCCTAATTGTGTTGTGTGGCTAAAGACCAGCCACATGCATAGTACTCCTTTAAGTTAGTTTTCATTTAAAGATCATAAATAGCTTTTTCAAACTATATATGACCATTTAACATTTGTACATGTATATTTTCATCATCTCCTTCTCATGTTTTTAACATCCTGCACCACTGCTCTCTCATTTCTACCTCATCCTCTTCCTCCTCACCTCAAGCCTTATGTCCTGAAGTCAAGGCTCTAACACATGAAAATGTACATAAATGTGCTTATTTATTTCTGATATTGTCACCATTACTTATTGTCAGCATATTAGACATGAGACCCTCCCTCTGGCCAGCTGACAATGAGCTGGCTAAATAACAACAGCTGGTTATAAGCTAACACATCGTATGAGTTTATTCACTAAGTGTCCGAGTCCAGCAATGTTAGAGCCACATCAAAGAAAGTTGCACTAACACTTGCTAACAGCAGCTAACAGCGGCAAAAACAGCAGCGCTTACCAACAGAAAAGTTCAGGACATCCTCAATAACTCACCTCAGTATTGCTGTCATTGAACAGAAGTGAGCTTCACTGACTCATGGACTGGTACTGAACTCCTTTCACAAGGTTTTACAGCCTCCTTCAGAGTAAAAAGACATGACATCCCGGCATATTGACACTGCAGTCATATTGAGGTAAACAATGGACCAAGCCTACATTCACTACAGATGAATGTCAGCAAGAGGTGTTTGTTATAAAGCGGCCACCATAGCTAAGATTGTTCATATGAATCGGGCTGGGTAAGAAAATAGAATTCAGTTGACTGCAATCTACTGTCATCTAGCAGTGAGATTTTACACACTATACCTTTAACTTTCCTCAGAAACTTCTCCCTTCTCAGGTCTCGAGTGGACTGGGAAAATACTTTGGGAAAACCTCAGATATTCAAACACATATGTTCAGGTACATTTCCTACAAAATTAAAAGCAAAGCCAGCATCTCCAAAGTTGCAACATTCATTTTGGTCATACAGTGACAAAAAAATAGAATATCAGCACTGGCACAACAGGCACAGACATTAAATACATTCGGTACAAACACTAACCCTTGTTACTACAACAATATCTGCAGATCGACATCGTCTCACGACAGGGCCGCACAAACAGAGACGCTGGTGTCCGTCATTTCATCAAGTATCGTCACACGTGGAGCCGATGAGGTTTAATATCAGAATGAAATGATACAAGAAACAGACCTGCTTCACAGCACAGCTGGAGAAGACATTACAGACACTGTTTCATCTCACTTCAGCTTGTGCTTTACAACTACAAGTTCATATTACAAATAAATACAAAAAAATGTGGGAATGAAATACTATTTGACACAAACATTAGTACCATATGAGTACACTGTAATCAGGACTGTGCTAGTTAACCATTTCCTCTTCCAAACCTGACCTTATTTATAAACTCTAAGCAATGTGATTGGGGGGGGGGGGGTCTCAGTTACACTCAGATCACAGTAACTATAGGAGAGTCCTTCATTTTAACACAATATAAACTATAAATATAAGCTGTAAACTATAATATACTATGTTTAGTCTGATGTTAGTGGTATTAAATGTACAGAAAGTAAAAACATGTTACTGATTTCTCTAATCTATTCATTTATACACTTCAGGTGAAAAATACACCTCTATGTTATAGGCCACTACAGTACTCCGTGTGCAGCTCCTGATTGTGTGTTTGCAGTAAACAACTAATCATATGCCTGCAGCAGTTACACACTTACAGATGGTCAAAGCACTATTTTCCATTAACTAACATGCAGCATTAGTGCATGTTTAATCATTTAAGGAGATACAGTGGAATGCAAAGGTCAGTTTATAATAAAGAGTGTAAAATGTCTAGATAAGACCTGGTGACCTTCTTTGCAGATGGGTTGCAGTATTCATAAAATATGCCTTCACACATTGGACGCAAGAGCATGAATTTAAACAAATCCTCCGTTTGTCAGGCCACTCTTGAAAATATGAGTTTGCTCACGGTTACCTGCCTGGTTCGATAAAGAAGAAGTCCAATCACATGTGAATGAATGTAAACATTACAGGAATGTCCAGACAAAAATATTGACTCAGTCTTTCGTCTTGTTCAGTTTGTCCAGCATTATTCAGCCGCCTCATGTTTCTCCTTCTCTTCAGGAACAGACATGAAGATCTTCTGACAGAACATCGTGAAGATTTCTGAGGAGAAACAACTCGTCACGTTAGCTGCGTGTGTTTTCTTTTGCTAGGCTACTACAGATCAGATGTTGGAACATTTTCATTAAACACTGCACCAGACTCTTGCCTGAGTCCCTCAGACCGACTATGAAAACAAACTAAGTGTATCAGCGCCCACAGCTGAACTTGAGCAGATAGTCTCACAGGAATTTCACAACAAACCACCTTTGCCTTGCTCTAAAATAAAAAATATCTCCCACTCACCCAGCATCTTCTTGACCACACGGGGTTTCTTCCACTTGTAGCCCAGTAGGTACGCCGGGACGCCTGTGAGAATAATGCCGCTGCCTACCAGACACTCAAACGGAGCTGCCCAAAAGGACACGATGATCATGAAGACGCAGCTCAGCACAAAAGTGATGGGGATGATGAGAGAAATCTGCAGAGAGAAAATATAAAACACATAATCGCTGAAGGCGCTTTTCTATGTAGCTAATGATGACAAAAAATAAATTAAAAATTATCGGAAAAAAAATTACACCAACTATACATAATATTGTTGATACTAAATGCATTTTAATCTTATTTAATTAAGTATAAGCATACCAGAGTATTTCCCTGCTATCATTTTACCATTTTTACTACAGTGTCTCCAACAGTTAGATCAGAGTGAAATAGTAATTATTGACTAAACTGTTATCAGAATATTCTAACAGATATTATTAGATTCAGTTATCAGTTAAACCTTTTAACCCGACAGTTTGTTTTTCTTCTCTTTTTTTTTTCTGTGGCGAAACTGACAGTGATTGTTTACATATGAGGAGAAGAGCTCTGTTTTCTGTTGTTTTTTTCTTTGTTGTTTGTGTGCTCATGGATGATTTTATAAAACAACTGGGCTGAGAATGCTCTGTTCCAAAGGAAAGATGAAAGACCCTGGTCAGCCACGGTAATTTTCCCACGATGAAACAGAAACGAAGGCTCATGTATTTATCCAAATACCCCTCCCTCCTGTCTTGGAAACACAGTATGACCATCTAAAAACAAGAGTAGTGATACAATGGTGCTTTCATAACAAAAAAAAAAAAAAAAGCAGATGCTTTATGAAACTAGAAGACATGTTGACATTTTGCCAGACAAAGGAACTGGTTGAGATTCAGGGGTCACCTTTCAGTAAGATTCATATCCTTCAAAACTGACTTTTAGCAAACAGATCCTCTCTGAGGCTAGCACTGATCAGCTGTGATAAGACATTCACCTTAATGGGCCTTCGGAGGTCAGGTTTGGTAAAGCGCAGCCAGACCATGCCAGCAATGGCCATCCCGACACACATCCAGGTGAAGAAGCTGAAGAGATTGATGACGGAGAAGATGTCCTGGGAGATGGCATACATCATCGACAGCAAACACTAATGCAGCGGAAAAGGAAGCCAAGATTGTATTAGTCTGCTGGAAGAATGTAGAATATAAACACACACGAGTATTCTGAATCCTATTTAAAGTGATTTTGTAGAATACACAATACATAATTTGCTGGACAGAGACACAGTTTCTGTAGTTTTGCCTCTGCAAACCACCACAGTGAATTTTACATCAATCAATTAATTCGAGGGGTTTAACAAAAGTATTGCACGAACTGTTTCGTAGCCATTTTAAAACATAGTCCACATTTTTAGAGGCTCAAAAGTAACTGGGCCATGACTGCCTGAAGTCCAGAACCCATAGACATCACCAAATGCTGTGTTTCCTCTCTTGAGATGCTCTGCCAGGCCTTTACTGCAGCCACCTTCAGTCGCTGCTTGTTTGTAGGTCTCTCTGCATTCAGTTTTTTATTTAGTAGCTGAAAACATGCTCTGTTGGGTTGAGATCGGGTGACTGACTTGGCCTTTGAACAATATCCCATCTCATTGCTTTAAGAAACTCTTGGCTCATTACCCATTTGCACTGTGAAGCGCTGTCTGATCAGTTTTACAGCTTTTGGCTCAATCTGAGCAGAGAGTACAGCCCTGCACACTTCACAATTCATCCTGCTTTTTCTATCAGCAGTCACATCATCAATAAACACTAGTGACCCGGTTCCACTGGCGTATTATCACCTCCACCATGTTTGACAGATAATGCGGTGCGATTTGGACCATGAGCTGTTTCTCTCCAGCTTCACACTTTTCTCTTCCCACCATTCTGGTTTCATTTGTCCAGATGTTTTCTGGCAAGGTCTAATCTGACCTTGCTGTTCTTGAGTATAAAGTGGTTCGCACCTTGATGTGTTTCCATTTGGCGCCTCTTAATTGTAGACTTTGACGATGACACGCCTCTCTTTGACTCGGTTAGATGTTGTGAAGCTCTTTGTCTTAGTAATGGAAATAATTCTGTCATCGTGCACTTTAGTTGTCTTCTGTGGTCTTTCAAGGCCTTTTAGTGTTGCCGAGCTGGCCAGTGCATTCACTTCATGTATTACGTCTGCTTCATTTATCATGAAATAACAAGGGAACGGCCTCACCAGGCCATGAAAGTGCTTGTCAGTCAGTCACGTTTAAGCCTCTGAAAATGGTGGAATTGTTGTAATTACAAACAATGTTTGCAATATTTTGAATTAAAGCTGAAAGTCGGCAAATCTACAAAAAATGTGTCTTTGTCCAAAAAATTATGGACCTTACTCTTATTTACTCTTTATTAAAAAATGTAATAAAACTAACTCTACAAAAGCTTCACAAATGCTCAGAATTTGTATTGTTAGAACAGTTTTATAGCTTACACATTATTTGGCTAAAAACCCTGTACAGTGCTTAACACATTTATTCGACCACACGACACGAAAACAAGAAATTTTAGAAATCAGTCAACAAACTTATTTAAAACTGAAAATGACTGAATTCATGTTTTTATACCCGAATTTGAGCCGGCACACTGGACTTCTCTGCTGTCAGAAACATTCAACCACTAAAACAATTTTTGTTGCTGTTCAGGAAAAAGCTTTGCTATTTTTGGAAATGAATGGATAACAACAACAATTATATTTTAGCATTAAAAATATCATTTTGATTAAAGAGCTCGTGCTTATTGGTGGATTAATGATTACAGAAACAGAAAGAAATATTTTTGGTAATTTAGGGCAGCTGTGGCATAAACCTTACACTGGGTGGTGGGATAATAAATTTGTTAAGCACTGTTTAATACCTCAAAAATGGGGCACACCTGGAAGATATTAGTGAAGGTCATACATGATTTAATCTACCTTTATCTGCCCTAACTGGGTTCCAGCTGGTAAAATGTCACTATAAGTATCAGGTGTCTTACTGTGAATATGAGGGATGGCACAGGTGTGAACAGGTCTGTGTGGACCAATCCCAGAGCAGCAGGGAGCTGACCCTCTCGAGCTCCAGCATAGAACAAGCTGGAAGAGAATTTTTTTTTTCTTAAATGGTTATTTATTTAAATTTTAGAACATTTCCAACCATTAATACCAAATATACCTCACCCCTTCCTTTTTAACACAAAATGCTATGTTAGGTTTAACTCTGCACATGCAAACACACACCGAGCTGAAGTGAAGAGAGATCCATTGACTGCTCCAAAGCAGGACAGTCCCACAAAGACGGGAATGAGCCAGGCCATCATACCAAGGTGGTACTCTCCAAAACTCTGCAGAACAGAGCAATAAAAAACATGAGCGCTGTTTACGCTTTGTAAAAAAAAAACAAAAAAAACAACAACAACAACAAGCATGTCCCAGTTAAAGATGAAACACGGGGCTGTGAACTGAACTTGACAAAAAAAATAAAAAACAAATACTCACCACAGCAACAGCCTCGGACTCAACCATGACTTGAGGAGAGATGGTGGTGAAGTAAGCCAGGTTGGTTAGAACGTACACCACCGTCACTATAGGCATGGATATGATGATGGACAGGGGCAGGTTCCTGTGGGGTGAAAGAAAAAAAAGTAATTTGAAGAAAAAATCAACAGTGTAACGCTATATTTTCCAGTAATACTGAGACTGCTTCATGAGATCTGACTGAGAAGTGACTGAATTTACAGTCTGATGGCGAACAGGACTCCATAATCTCATATTTGCTGAGTGTGATCAGTCAGGCAGGGTTTTTTTTATAATGCGTTTAAATGTATCATTGTCACATGTTTTTTTGTAACATGTAAAATTTTAGCTCATTATAAACGGGCTGGATTAAATTCAGTTCAACTGTCAGCTTACGTCAGTGTCACTTCCTATACTTTATCTCCATGGGATCATCTGATGATAGACAAGCTTGGTCATGGATGAGAGTAGCCATGCTCTTAGCAGATATTTACAAGAGAGTCTGTACTATCACCAAAAAAACATTTAAGTCACCTCTCTGGATTGATCATCTCCTCCGTTACATAATTCAGGTAATTCCTGGGGGGGGAAGCAAAGATTACAGCAGTATATTAGAAATCAGGTGACGACTGGAGTTAGCAAACAGCAAACAGAAGCAATGAATAATTCAGTTCTACTGTAATTGCATTTAAAATGAGCCACTAGTGCCTCACCAGCCTCCGAAAGCAAAGAGACCACTGTAGAGAGCCAAGACAATATTTCCAACTCCCAGTTTGCTGCCTTCAAATGCCTTCTCCGGTGTCAGATATGGCACATCACCTGTTTATATACAGAAAGAAGGAAAGAGCTGAAAGAGAAGCAAGTCTCCCACTACCAGGTGCAGTGCCTCAAGGAGTTATGGAGTTAGACATTTAATAGACTCTTTTTGTGCTGCTGCCACATTTTGTTTCTTGTACGAGGCCGGTGTGTTGATGCCTGCCCTTTGACAAGCTCGACATTTCCAACCAGCAGGCCAGCTGAGCATCTCCTCTGGAGTACAGAAACACCATCAGTTCTGGCACAGCCGGCATTTAAATACGAGCAGAAAATGCTTTTGATGAGCAAACGTCAATCCGCTCATGCAACGCACTGCAGCTAACAAACCCTGCGTCTGTGTGTGTGTGTGTGTGTGTGTGTGTGTGTGTGTGTGTGTGTGTGTGTGTGTGTGTGTGTGTGTGTGTGTG
>JAVDPK010002069.1:64290-88618 GCA_034780415.1 Cichlasoma orientale
ATGTATACACACACACACAGAGTGCGCCATACAATACAAATGAAAGTTCGCAGCATTTAAAAAATATATCCAGTTTTTATATGCAAATAATGTCCGACTTTCAGACTGATTTGCCTAACGTGCCTAGATTTAGTGTAGGAGCGCTACGCTCGGCGCTAATAAGTTGCAAGTCTAATGTTTCACCGCACGGTGGAGACCTAAACACGACTGAAAACCTGAAACTTCTGTCTCTGAGGATGGCCCCGGTCAAACTGAGGATGCTTAGAGAGGGACAGAATCTGTTGTATGGTTTCTAAAAGTTCAGGGAAACTTACTCAGGCTCTAACAGGGATATTTTCACAATATTTTTGACAAAAATACAAAAATAAATAAATTTAAAAAAAGAGGAAAAACTTGTCATTTAACACCGGAAATATTTGATGTTCATATTTGACATTATCAAAAAAAGTTAAATAAATCAGTTCTATTTGCTCCTATGCCCATGGGACTTTTGTAAATCTATAATAAAGCATCTTATTTTATAAGTTCTTGTTATATTTGGAATGGTGTCATATAAATACGGGAAATTAGCAAGTATAAAATGCGCTAGGCCTACAAGTAGCTACCACAAATCATCAATTATTAACCTACACTATCTATCTGCGGTTTGACTGAAGAGCGTTTCATTATATCGAGCAAATAGGAGCTTACCATAAGGAAACTGTAGTCTTACTGTCTAAAGACGTGTTATTCTTTACTGTACCCGTTACTCCAAACCGAATGTGCTTGAAGAACTTTTATCAACTTTTTAAGTAAAAGAAGCATTCGGAGAATGAGCCCCGTTCTGTTAAGGCGCCTTTAGCTGCTTTCTTGCATTACTATTCACGCTGACAAGGTCGACTTGCGACCACCAAGCTCAGTTCAGCAGAACATCTCAGCTTATGTGCGGTGGAGCGCAGGTCGACGCTGGTTTTAACCAGCGCACTTTCTGCCACGTGTCCGGGGACTTTCCCCTGGGCGGGGAGGGGGAGAAACCAGGTTCTCTGCATGTAGCCCAGAGTGCAAGACTTCTGAATGCCCGGATGTCACATGCAGGAAACGCGCAATAAATAGAGGGGCAGCCAGCACATGTTCAACATCACGGTGTCACCAAAGTTGGCACTGTTGTTGCAGTATTATCAATGATCTTACACAATACGAGAGACTACGTGTTAGTGTTATTATGTCCCAGAAAGAGCGTCTCTCTTGTTTGTAAGGAGCTAGAAATTGAAGGAGTCACAGATGTGGGGCATCATGGGAAATTTTAAAGGCGTAATAACCATAACCAGATAGGAGTGTTTTATTCTGTCAACATTGTACCTGCGTCTGCTCTACAATTATTCTGTTAATTATATATAATTTATTATAAGAAGTAATGTCCTAGGGAGGGGAAAATGCGTTATCTCTCAAATGGCTTTTTAAAAATTTCATTATAATGCTGTAAAATATTTGAAACACTACATCAAAGAAAATAAACTTCACGCAAAGGCAGCGTGTTACGCACCTATACATTACTTCATAGCTGTGACTGGATTTAGTTATTTATTTTTATATTATATTAAGAGGGAGCAGTTTTCATTTTTATCTTTTTTCCCTTTTTTGCTGGCATTATATTTCAACGTGGTGCATTGATATTCTCTTCATAAATAGCACTGTGTTGTTTATTAAGATACGAAACATCTTTAACAAGCCCATAGGCAGTATTAAATATGCTTTAGGCAGTTTATGAAGAACCCATTTGATTCGCCAGCAACGCACTCTTTCCCAGCATGCAATATTTCCCAGCATGCCTCCGCACCATCTATCGCCTTGTTTTGATGGCGAGTTAATGTCAGAAACAAACATTGCAAATATAATTTATTCTCAGAATAAAGCAACACTCTCGTCTATACACGATGTTCATTTCAGCGCACCGTAACAAAGTCTGCTCTCACAGCAGCCGTCATATAAATGTGGTCCGCGTAAGGTTTCTTCTTCCGGTGGGAGGAAGCTCATTGTAGAGGTCACGCGCAGAGTGCTCGTCACTCCTCCAGTTACCTCGGGGAAGGTCTGAGACAAGAGCCAATAGCTGCCCTTGCAGAGCATCACCTGATTCGGGTGAGCGAGTGAACAGAAATCATGGGGCCAACGCGAGCAGATCTCACAGGAGAAGCCGGGTGGCGCAGTTTCCCAGCTCCGCCGGTGGATGTGCTGCTCGCTGGTTTGGAATCACTCGCGGCTGGCGAATGAGTGCGATGTATGAGGTGGAGCACAGCTCCAGAACCCAATTCAGACTACTCTCCCCCCACCTTTTCTCTCTTTGTTTTTCTGTTACTTTCACACGAAAACATCTTCTACGCAAACACGTGTAAAACATTAAGTAAAAGCTGTCAGAGAAGCATTTTTTACAGGCTGATTTTGAACGCTGCATCTTAATTTGCAACGACTAAATGAGAAAACCAGTTAATTGTGTTGTTGTGATTTAATAAACACTTTCAGAGCTGTGTGAACCGCTGAAAGTAGATGTAAAAGAAAGCTGGTTAGATATATCAGGTGAGTTATTTCAGACCACTTACATTTCCCGAGAATATTACAATGTCATAAAAAAGTATTTTCCTCCTTCTTGATTTCTTAATTTTGATTTTATTTATTAAATTTTTTTATTTTTTTTTTGCATATTTGCTGAGTAAATACAAAATGCAGTTTTTACATTTTAACCATATCTGTCTGGCCTTGTGTGAAAAAGTAAATGTTTCCTATACCTAATACCTGGTTGTGCCACTGTTGGCAGCAAGAACTGCAATCAAGCATTTATGATAACTGTGAGTCTCTGTGGGGGAATTTTGGCCCACTCTTCTTTGCAGAATTGTTTTAATTCAGCCACATTGGAGGGTTTTCAAGCCTGTTCAAGCTCATGCCAAAGCAGCTCAATCAAATTTAAGACCATACTTTGACTAGGCCACTTCATTTTATTTTATTTTTATTTTTTGAGCCATTCAGAGGTGGATCTTGAAAATTTTCCCAAAAGTTTTGGATCATTGTATTTTTGGTAAATGTGAGACGAGTCTTTGTTTGTTAGTTTTTGGTCAGCAGTGGTTTTCTCCTTTAAACTCGCCCGTGGATCCCATTTTTGCTCAGTCTCAATCTTATTGTTGAATCATGAACTCTGACCTTAACTGAGGCAAGTGAGGCCTGCAGGTCTTCAGATGTTGTTCTGGATTCTTTTGTGACCTCCTGGATGAGTCATGGAGCTCTTGGAGTAATTTTGGTAGGCCGGCCACTCCTGGGAAAGTTCACCACTGTTCCAAATGTTCTCCATTTGTGGATAATGGCTCTAACCATGATTCACTGGAGTCCCAAAGCCTTAGAAAAGCCTTTCCAGACTGACAGATGTCAGTGACTTTGATTCTCAGCTGTTTCTTTAGATCGTGGCATGATGTGGTGCTTTTGAGAGCTTATAGTGAAAATGAACAAGATTAAGCTGGGGGGTGGGGGGGGGGGTAGTTGAATTTTGTATTTACTCAGGTCATCTTTGTCTAATATAATAACATTTGTTTAATGAAACACATGTGTGACATGTAAGGGGCCAAATACTGTTTCACCTAATGTCAAAGGCATTGAAATGACTCGTCTCTCTTTTAATTTGCTTTGTCTGCAGCTGTATGCATCTGTGTCTCTCTCTTCTCTTTTTTTGTTGTTCTCTATTTTTTCTTGGATTGGTTTCATTTATTTTTGTCTTTGCTATTTTTACAGCTCTTCATTGTTACTTTGTTCCTTCTGGCTTTCTTCTCACTTGCAGCTCTCTCCTATGTGTAATCTTATTTCACAGGCTGCTTCACTCTGCTCTGATTTCTCCTTTTAATCATTCCATCTTTTTCTCTCTCTCTCTCACACAGTCTTGTCCATTTTCTCTGCATATCTTTTTGTTGTCCTCTGAGCCTCCTGCCTACACTCGGTCCTACACATCCTACACTGCAGATACCTCTTTTTATTGTTGCTATCGTATGAATTAGGATAGGCAGTAATAGCTTCAGGGTGAATGTCTCATGCCTGCAGCTTTAAATTATCTGAAGTGAAGCAGAACATCAGAACATTTGGGTCTTGAAATGGTTTGCTCCGACATTAAAGTTTACATGCACTGTAATGCAGATGTATGAATTATGTATGTTGCAGCTGGCGCTCTTCCTGTATAGACCGCATTTGAAACAGGAAACACAGCCGCAGAAACAGATACATAACGTGTCCACAAACATTTGGACATTTTCATTCTAAGAGGTTCATGTCCTGTTTTTTTATTCATTCATTTTTGCTCTTCTCTTCATCACTCATTTTTTATTACTTGTATTTCATGATACAAATTAAACATCCCTCTGACTCTTCAGAGCACAGCCACCTCCGGCTGCCGTCACCCACCGGCATTCCTCTGTTTCACATTTCTCTTCGTGATGCCCCCTCCACCGAAAGTGCTCACATTTCCCTCCGATAACCCTGTTCTGCCTCTGCAAGATAATGATGTTCCAAATTGGATTTGCTTTACCGCCCCCTTTCTTCTTCTCTTCATTACTTCACTGTGTTTGACCAGTTTCTCTGTTTTTCATATGATGTTCTTCAGTCTGTCTGTGAGCCACGCTTTTCACTGCGGTGCTCCCGGCTCTTGCTTCCTCTTGAACTGTTCCATCACTGTGAGGCTGATCTGGTGTGTTTTGTCAAGCCAAACTGTCCGGCTTGTGATTCAGTGCATGATTAACAAACTGTGATACTGAATATTAAAAAAAAAAAAAAAAAAGCACAAATATCTGAAGGTTGTTTTTGAGTGATGTGACGCTTGTTAAGCAGGGATGCAATTCTATGCTTCCAGGTTTGTCTCCACTGGCATCTTTGTGGTTGCAAAGCCCTTAAGCAACCTGCTATATACTCTGCTGTAAGACAGCCTTGCTCGCAGTAAAGATTAAATGAGGTATGAAGTGAAATAACTGTGACGTAAACTTAATGCTTAATGTGCTCACATTATTTTTTGCGGCTCTGCAGCACTGAACTAAAGAAATCAAAACACTCCGTGGTTCTTGTGTTTATGAGCTGCTGCACTCCTCCGTCTATGTTTGTGTCATCTGCTGTTAATGCGAATGTGTGGCCAATGAAAGTAGGCAGCAGAGCCCATCTGATAAGACAGATCAAACGCCTTCTAATTCCAGAAATATATCATCTGCCTTGGGCTGTCAGTAATCCCTCCTTGATCAGCTGTCACTAAGCAGGCCTGGAAAAAGCAACATGATATGTAACTGCATGCATTTCTGCATCCTCTCCTTCCTTCCACTTTGCTACAGCTTAGCAGGAATCTGCCCACTGCTCTGCGAGCATATGTGTGTCAAATATGAGGCGCTCGGAGATCAGGCTTTCTACTTGACTTTGCTTTCTTTCAGCGTCAATGCTTCTTGACAGTTGACCCTGATTTTCCTCTGCCAATCTGTCCCAGTCTCTTCACGTACTCCTTCTTGTCCCTTCTTGTCATGTCTCTTTAGCCCGTTTATTCTTCCCCATCCAGTGCCCGGTCGTTCTTTCCACTCATTTTTTAATTATATGCATGCACAGGCACTTGCAAATAAGCTCCTAATTGATCTAATGGCTGTGTAGTGACACTCAGACGCATTAACCCCATAGACAGTCTGCTAATAGGTGCCAAACATCATAAACAGAATTCATTTACAGGCAATTAATACACATAACATTGCCCGACTTGCCTTTTCTGAACTCAGCTGAACCTTTTATACCATCCGCTCAGTCTGCTGTGGAAATATCTGCTGCACAATTTACACATGGAAATTTTTACAAAGGCCATGAAGTGTATTTTATATAACCTTCTGCAGGGACTGAAACCCTTCTTCCCCGGCTTCATGTTTGAAGCTTGCAGACACAGTGGAACATGTATATAGGCCACATAGCTGGTGGCTGCTCTGTTCCTTACATCTTGCAGAAGCCTCGTAGTTACCGGGGAAAAAATAGCAGCAGGGAAGGACTGTGGTGTGAGATCTGAAATGAAAGGACAATTTCTTTCCAGCTGTAAAGGACCTCCTGCCTTCGCCATCTTCCCCTCCTCTACCTCCAATCAAAACGAAACCTTTGCATTATCTCAGGAAGCGGAACGGTTGGATTTCAGACTCTTCTTTCAAACTTATTGGGGTTTTGTTAAAATCATGTGAGACATGCAGGCTTGAGTGATCCGAGTAATGCGTTCAGCTGCTTTAATGAGAGACAGCATGCTACAATGAACTCTTTTCAAAGCCTGAAATTCAACCTATGGATAATAAGTGTAATACAATAATACAGCATCAGCCCTCAAAAGAAATCCTCGCGTGTGAGGTTTATTGTACACAGATTAAGCTTAATGATGATTAGCTCTCTAACACAAAGTGCAAAAAAAAAAAAAATCCGCAACTTAATCAGCTTATTTGCTGTAGAGTCCGACCTGCTCTGTACTGTGACGAATGAAACTAGACCGTGAATGTGAGCTGCTTGGTGCAAAGTTGGGGCTTAAACTTCCCAGGTTGTTCCAGGTTGTGCGCCAGGGGAGGGATTTTAAAGAGTAAGAAAGAGCTAATTGCCCCAGTTTCAGCATGAGGTGGGCTTGAAATCGCTCCGCTGCTTTGTAGACATTTCTCAAAGGTTCTCGCTGCTGATATGACAAGCTTACATTTTAAGAGATATTTCAGTCTGTCAGTCTCACTCAGCCAGGGAGAATGTAAATAATTTCTTCTTTTTTCCTTTTTCTTTGATGGCTTTCACATGAATTCTAATGAAATGTAATGCCGAAAGTCTTTTTTAAAAGAGAGAAAAAGCCATTATTTGCCTCTTGGGCTGCGCAACACAATGCAGGGGGGCACCTTGAGATTCTTTAACACAGTGCTCAGTACACAAGTAAGGCATCCTTCCACGTCATCAACATCTCAAACTTTAATTCATGCCGAAAACAAACACAGCATCCACATAACAACTGTACACGCTACATGAAAGAATCGAGAAACACTTCAAATGAAAGATCGAACACATTCATTCCTCACATTATCAAAATGTGACACACCGAGTGCCTGAATGTACATTTACCAGCGGTTTACAACGATTACATTCTACAGCTTTCGATAATTACTGTACACGGTTCAAATACACGGATAACAGATCCTGCCTCATTTCTGTACTCAAAATATAAACCTATATTTGTTCATACTGTGCCATTAAACTCTTCTGATTACACACTGCAAACGTAAAATAATGACTTTTATGTTTCATATCTAGAGTAACAGTACGGGCAAAGCTGCACCGTCCCCTAACTACTCTTCTGTACAGGGCTCGGCTTGTTCAGCAGCGCCTGTTAGTTCTATATTTTTCGATGGATAATCTACAATAAGCATCCGTTCTTCACAGCAAGGTCCATGTTTCATATTTTTTCTAAAGTGCAGGAGTGACACCATGACTGATAATTAACTATTTAATGGCTCTCTAAGCCATGAGCAAAATGAGCGCTTGGTAGCAAAGCTTTGAAGGAGACAGCAAAGCACGATACCACAGAGAGAACAAGAGGAAAGTTTAACCCTACCACAACGTCTCGTTTCATCTGTACTGGGGGATAAGCGTCGGATAGTGATGGATGAATCAGTTATTGTTCATGTGTTAACATTATAGCTACTCTAATATGATGCTTTACGTGGGGAAAAAAAGAAACTAGCACTGAGCAATAAGACATCATGCAAATCTCACTCTCTTTTTTTTTTTTTTTTAGTATTGTGTGTCTATTAAATCAGCAGCAGGAAATATGCCCACACTGTGAAATGAACACCAGCACAGATCCTGATTACACAATAAAACGTTGCATTGCCTCAGTTCTTTCTTCCCAAGGTTCTGGTTTGTTTCACTGTGGACTGATTTAACTGACTTGTCTTCTTTTTGTTACAACCTTGCAGCGCAGCTTCAATCCTGGTCATGCCATGAGGAAAAAGTTAATATCAAAGGACAAAAAAAGAAGACGCGATCGTACAATCGCCTTCTCCTCCTGCTTTCACGGAGTTGGTTAACAGCAGCTCTGCTTCATCAGTTGTTGTTCATAATCCACCAAGAAGCTGTAAAAATGAAGCAATAATTCGATGTCAGTGCTTTATGGCCTCTCCATGAGCGAAACAAATAAGCGATGGCAACAGAAAGAGAAGATTGCAATTCACGATCTAATACGGCATTGAGCAATTCACATGTTAAAGCTCCGATCGTTGACTTTATTGCCATCGGGGGGCAGCAGAAACAAGCTGCAAATGCAATAATGATGCGGCATGCTTGCTGAGGAATAATTGCCTTCCAGCGAATGCAGAGTGATAATTTGGAGTCCTGTTTCAGTTCAGTTGAGTCTAGCATTCACTCTGCTTTCACTACTTCTGTTGTGGTTTCCACCATCTGAAGCAAACGTGGCTCTTTACTAACTTTGGCCACCACACGGTGCTGTGACGGTTATGTACAGTCAATCTGTAAGATTTTTTTTTTTAAGGAAAACATGGACAAATAAAAGGGGAACTACAATGCTGGGTGCTCATCGTTATGAGGGACTCCTTTCAAATACTTCCAATACCCATTTGATCCCTTATTAATATATTAACAAGTGATTACAGCTGCTTTATTATTACATACAAATCAACTCTACAGTTCCCCAAATAATCCCTACAGACAGAAGAACTAAGCTCTAAAGTTTATCTGTAACAAAGTGATTGCCCAGGTCACCTGCAGGGAGGGCCGCTCCAAACAATTGCTGTCCGACTCGGACTGACTGCAAATCAATCTCAGACAAATTGCTTGCAAATAATTGATGTCTAATTTATGAACGATGACAGATTCCCAACACGTTTCAATCGATCTGAATCAATCGGCGCCAATAAGTGCAACTGGCCTGTGATGCGTCCCTCTGCAATAGGGGACTCGACTCAACAGGTTACCAGCTGATTGTATTCTGGTTATATTTCTATATAGAAGCAAGGCTGCTGAACGCCTACGTCATTCTGCAGTTAAATCACTGTCCTGCAGCAACTACGTCAAATCTATGAGGTCGTGCAAGTAGATAGCAACATATTTGCCACAGACAGCAACATATTAGCAATTTTAGTCAATTTATCACAGTTAATCACTGTATTATCACAGATTGCACATAATTGTCAGTTCATAGCACATTTGCAGTAATTTTGGTCATGCCGTGGTCTCCAGTTACTGCTTTCTCTAGTGTGACTGTAGCATAAATCAAACTGAGTGTATTTAATGTGTGATTTGTGTTTATTTAATGAGCAACTTTCAATGAGCTGAAACGATCGATTTGATGTTTGGGTTCTACCTGGGAGAAGCATGGTCGAGACCATTTCTGGCTCTTCCAGCGAGTCAATAATGCAGCCCTGGAAGGTCTTACTGATGGACGACTGCAGGTAGCTGACAGGGAAGAGGGAGGAAAAGGATGAGACTGCCAATTTGCACTCAGCAAGGCAGGAACACTTCAAAGTGAGCTTGTGAGCAGCTCAGCGCGATGATCAAATTTCACTTCAGCACTGAAATTCTCACAAGACATTCACAAGTTCCTACCTCATCCAGGAGAGACGGTCCTGCCAAAATTCATACATGATGAAGCATGATCTGTCTGGCAGGTTCTGGACTGATACGCTAGAAATGAAAGCAGAGAGAGAGAGAAAGAGAGGGCAGCAGGGGTTATCGTATGCCTGGGAAAATTGAGGCAATTTAAAGCAGCTGCATCAAATCACAGAGATCCTGAGGCAAACAAATAGCACAGAGGCAGATAAAAGGACCTACTGCAGGTTGTTTGGCTGGCTGGTAGTGGCATCTGTGTAGATTTTTAGAGCTTGCTGAAACTGCTCCACGTCCCTCTCCTTCACGGACATTTGTCTCTGGACCAGAAGTATGTTCTAGCAAAAATAGCATCAGTGTTATATATACATGTAGTATCTATGTGTCTATAGTAAACCCGTATTTGGCACATGCTAGACTCACTGATTTATATGTCCCAGCCAACGTGTCTTCTTTGAGAGGTTCAAGATGTGGACTCTGAAAATGGGGTCATAAATATTTCAGTCAGCCACGAGCAGAACAAGAATCAGCAGCAGAACTGGCTCAGCCTCCAGTTACCGCCTGTCACAGGCCATCGGCTTCCACAAGGAAGAGATCACCATGTCCACATTTACCCTGCTCCAGCCCTCAGTTATGCTAAATTCTCATCTGCGTAGCCAAGATAAGACAATGCAGTCACTGGCATGTTAGCAGGCTATTTTAGCATCCCTGAAGCACTGACATCTGTCCTAGACGAATGGCTCACCTACATTATCAAATAGATGAACTTTCCCACGTCCAATCAAAATATTAACATCCTATTAGAACTTCCAAACCTTTGTTCCTATGCATCAACATCTGTGAATTTGTACGGCATATTTAGTTTTTCCAACAATTTCAGCGCCTCATCAGCTTCCTGAAACCTCTAATCAGGCTCCACTCCGACCGGAGCGCAGCCTGTGGTCGAACCTGACCCAAAGAGCAATACTGTCTCAGGAGACAGAGATTATAGAAGTTATACTCTCTCTAGCAAACTTAACTTACAATTCATAGATGTTTATTGTTCTCATAGGTTCACAGCAAAACAGTAAATCAAGATTTGGTAAAACATGCTTATTTGCTTTCTTGGTGAGTTAGACAAAAGGTTTTACACAAACCTCACACTCCATCTTGTCTATGAGTTGCTCCAGCTGGTTGATCTGGGAGCCCCAGTGGTTGTCTGGCTCCACACTGACCCCTGACCCCAGAAACACAAAATCAGCACAGCACAGGGAGATGACAGCTCATCAAAGAGAGTCAGTGCAGTGTCTTGTTTGGATTTTGGGACTATCCTTCTCAGCCTAGATGCAGCACTACTATCTTAATTTTCCAATTAAATATTATGAGTTGTATTCCCCATATCTTAGTCTTGAGTTGCTGAAAAGTACCTGTGGTGAGCATGCCAGAGTAAGGGTCTGTTGGGGAGAGACACATGTTCTTCTGGATGCGTCGGCCAGGCCTTTTGGTCACCCTCTGGATGGGCAGGTCAGCGGGCTTCTTGACCATCCTCCGGCCTGTACAGCCCTGGTCGTGAACAGCCTCCATAGCACAATCCAGCGATGACTGAAGGGACTGCAGCTGGGTGGTGGTTTCCCTCAGCAGGAAGCGTGTCACAAACTGGCCCAGCACTGAAGAGCCCTGATACTCCTGTAAAGGAGAAAAGGAATCAGCTGTGATGGAGGTCAAATATGTCATAGTTTCTGTTCTTCTGTAAGTGACTGATTGGTGGGCATTAAAAATTGCTTCTTTAACTCTGCAATGCAATTTCAGGTGAAAATGTGGAGGGATTGTTGCTTCTGCTGGAGTTGGAGGTAAACAGATTGGCTACAAAAGCTGAAGGGAGATGGCATCTCAAAAGTGTCCAGCCTCTTTTTTAGTAGCCCACAGGTGTACCTAATAAAGTGGTCACATGTGTGCTTATTAAGAGGCCATTGGTGTACCTAATGAAGTTGGCTGGCTGCTTTAATTGGGCCGTAGATGTACCTAATAAAGCTGGCACAGGTGTACTTAATTAAGTGGCAAAGGGGTACCTAATAAAGCAGTTGGCCATTTTATTAGGGATACAGGTCTCCCCTCACTCTAAAACCTCCAGATCAAAAAGTATACATCTGTTGGCTTTGAGGAAGACCTTGTTGGAAAGGAGACACATTTTTGTCAGCAAACCAGAAGGTTGAAAAGAAAATTGTCATTAGACTTTTTCTGCTTCTTCCAATCTGCAGGTTAATTAGTCAACTCTAACAGCATCACTTAGTGACTCCATAGCGCAGTGGTTTACACGTTTGCTTAACGAGCAAAAGATCCCCAGTTTGATTCTCAGAGGAGATGCAGCCCTCAAGAGATTTGTGTAAAAAGCTTCAAATACATGGTGCTGATTTTTAGACATCTTTCTGAACACTATAACCTTTAGGGCACTGGCTGCTGTATTTAACTCCCGATGAATAAAATTTTTTAAGCTCGGTTTTTGTACACAACGAAGCACTGTGCTGTTTCCAGATAGAGTTCAGGAGAAGTGACAGCGAGACGTGAAAAATGTTGTCTGATCTTGTTGGAATCGGTGTTTCTGTGTGCTCGGTTTTATTGGCAGCAGAGGAGCTGTGCTGCACACGTAATGGATCTCAGTCCTTTTTTGAGATTTTTCTTTTTGATGAGCTGTGACAGCATGTTTTTTTTTTTAGCCCAGGACACAATAACAACTATAAAAACATATTCCATTTTACTTTGAACAGCCTATAGAATTATATTTGGTGTAGTAATTTATTAAGTAACTAACTCTGATCTTGGGGAGGGCTAAAAAAAAAAGCCTCTCCTTTTCAGGGAAAAGAAAGCTTTTTGACCAGCTAGAAACATGAAAAATGCATGAGCTATAAGCATATGTGATGCAGGGAACAGGGCTAAAAACAGAGCGAAAGGAGGATATGCACCCGAGTGAATGATAAACCTGAAAGAGTAAATGTTAATGAAGGAAAAGCAGATTTGAAGTACAGCCATGTGGTGCATTTGTGTGGAGGACATCTGACGTCACATCAGTTGGACAGCTGGAGGGTTTGTCAGCCTTAGTTACTGTCATCTACACTCCACTATTGCTCTAGTGCAGTCACCATTCACTGCAGTAGCTGTAGTGAAAATAACCTCCTGCAGACCGCAGAAAACAGCCTCATTATAAGGCCGAGTCCACATCCAAGCATCCACCTGATTCTCATCGCTTGCCAACCAGAAAATAAATATTCACCGGTCGGCTTAACATAAAGGGCTATGTGAGATCAATAAAGACTGAGCTAAGCTATTGATTAAGTCTTAGTGGAAGTTCTCTGATGCTGTTCTCTAGTGTGTCCGCCTAACACAACAGGATTACAGCCCTACTTGTCAGGGGCAGACACTTAAATCCTTTCTACATCTCGTGCAATATTAAGCAAGCAGTTCTGCTCGAGCAGGTCTCGGAAGATGATTTTATAACTCTCTAATTAGCATGTTTCACAATCTAAGGCTATTGTGTCTCTTTATCTAAAAATATAGCTCTGCTGTGGGGTAGAACTATGCAAAAGTGTTCCCCATTTAAACTGAACAGCGATTTCATAGCCATGACCTGGGAATCCCGTTGGCTATTGACTGATGATCCTCTGGGAATGAAAGCCAATATGTGTGGCCAGCGGATATCCGCCCAAGTGCCTCCTGTGCTGCATGCTGCCAATCGTTTGTGAATGTAGCTCCATTGTAGCCAAACAGCCATCAGATGAACAGCCAGCGGCAAATGCAATCACCCCTCATCTCTTCACAGAGACTGTTTGCTAGCAACCAAATCCTGCTCAAACGTCACAGGTATCCAGATACCCGTTTGTTTTTTTTGTTTTGTTTTGTTTTTTGAGAATCATCAAATCAAAATGCTGGAATTCCACAATATCTGTGTACTCAGTTAATCAGTTCGTTGACAACTCGTTCCATGTTTTTAAAATCAAATCAATTATGTTACTAATTATAAAAACTGTAATTTCAAGTAATCTGACCCAACCATGAGTCTGGGCTGTGTGGTCTGTCGCACTGTTAAATTGCTTTTAACTTAGTACTGCGCCCCAATTCAGATCTAACATTTATAAAAACCAGAGCACAGCAGCATAAGTGATTCTCCAGCTAATACTACGGATGGGAATTTCATTTTTTTTCAAAGCAGCCAACATAATTGAAGTCCTGAAAGCTTGATTTTTTTTTTTTTTTAGTTAAAAATAATAATTCAGGGGCTCAGTAATACAGGAAATGGGCATAGAGCGAGAATAAATTTACTTCCCTAAAGGTCATATCATCTTTAAAGGCTTGTACAAATGCAAGGAGTTTTTCTGGGCTTGGGAACAGCGCTACACCAGAGGCGTATTAGAGGAGGTAAGGCAGATAAACGAACAGCGGTGGGGCAATAACAGGGGTGGAGGAGACAGGAAAGAAATGAAGTAACCGGTACGTCAGTGACGTAGTAGCAAATCTGGTTCACGATCCATCACGGATCACAGGCTTCTTGTAATGTGTGACGTACAGAAAGCGAGTGATACGGTTGGCTGCATTGCTCAAACTAATGAGAATTGAAATCAAAAAGGCTCGCAAGCAATCACATCTAGTTATCATATAGTAATGGCGACAGGAAGATCCCAACCACTCCTCCCTACAATGGGAGTCGACCAAAGGACCACTACCGTGACCAATGAGGACATCACCATCTAACAAGGATGCAACTGTTTTCCTCCTGTTCCGCTGCTTTCTGCACTTCCATTCCCTCTTTGCCTCTTCAGTCTCTTCTTTGTCATTTGTGTGTGTGTGGGTGGGTGTGCGTGCGTGCGTGTGTGTGTGTTTCCAAATGTTTTCCATTTCTTGCGGTTGTTTCGTTGCCTCCTTCAATTGTGTCTTCTCCATCTCCAGTGCCTTCTTTTCCTGACTGTCATTATCTTGTTGGGGTTCATTATACTCTCCTTGCAGATCTTTCTCTCCATTCTTCAGTTGTTTATTTTCCTTTTTCATTTATTTTTCCTCCCTTCAGTGTTTTGACTGCGTCTTTAACCAACTTCTCTTCCAGCTTTTTTTTTTTTTGGGCTGTCTAGAGCTGTCTTCTTCTGCTTCACCTTTTCTCTCTCTGCTATCCCTTCTCAAACATTCTCCTCCAGAGAGCTGCATTTGGCCTTCAAAGCTTTTCAGTGAGTCTGGCAGAGAGACTCTCCTTCTCATGCAACATTTCCTGTATTCCCTTTGGGATGTGGTGGAACAGGAGATGTGCATCCAATAAATCTGCAGCAACAGTGTGACGCTATCATGTCAATACGGACCAAAATCTCTGACGGATGTTTCCAGGATCTTATTGAATCAATGGCATAAAGAATTAAGGCGGTTCTGAATGTAAAAGTGGTCCAACTGAGTACTAGCCAGGTGTACCTAATAAAGTGTCAGTGAATGTATGTCAGCCACATCTGGCTGACCAGATTCTATTTTAATCTAGCTGCCCACTCAGTGTGCATTCAGCATTTCCAGTTCTTTACATCACTGATGTTTATATGAGGGAAACATCATTTGCATCATCTGTGTTGCCGTCTTTAATAAATACACCCAGAATACAAAAAAGAATTAAACAGACTCTAATTCTGCAAACGAGTTCAAAATGTTGAGGTTGCATAAACTGCTTTACTTCCACCTTCCTGGTTCCCCAGCTGATTTACAACACCAACAGCTGCCATGTTTCTCACGTCAAAAGTCTTGTTAGAGCAATCGTCTGATAAAGGTCTTTGAGCTCATGTTAGAACATGTGCTGTCAGAATAAGCAGGCAGTCACTCATGCTGGGAAGTATTCTTTTCTTGTGTAACACCGCAACAGCAGACTGATCTCAAAGACCACTGACAGCTGAGACACTGACACAAACGTTTTAACACTTCAAAGGGTCGGGGACGCTTACACATTACCGGAAAGCTGCATTTATATTTATGATGTCTTGACATGTAAAAATCAATACAGGGCAGAGGTGAAAGCCACCGTAACCAACCTCTTTAGTTTTATCCATGGCCTTCAAAATGGCCACGTTCAGCTTTTCCAGAGCCGACAGGACGTTGACGTATTCTCCCAGGTGTGGACTGAAGTACTCTGAAAGGGGAGAAGATTTGTTACTCACTACAGTGTGTTTTTATTTTCGGCCAGCACTCTCACCAATAATGGTTTTCACAAGAGGAAAACAAACCAGTGCTGGCAGCGTTCTTAAGTACTCAGTCAGCGGGACCGACGCATACATGTGTTAGAGTTACTGTCACCGTCAGACCGACACCGACAGCTAAAACCATGAAAACTAATGTACCGCATGAACTGGAGAGCAAAGTCAGTAAAGAAAGAAATGCAAATAGTTACCTGAGAGTTTGTCTATGTCCAGGTTGCTGTGAGGCAGTCACAAAGACACAAGAAATGCATGTTAATTAAACTTGTCTGTCATTGGGAGGCCTACACTATTTCTGTCAGAGAGTACAAAGAGTCTAGACGACACGGTGGTGCCTTTCTGAGAGGAGTCTGCCTGACTCCAGGTACTCTGACTCCTTCCCACATTGCAACGTATGGCAGGTTAGTTCTCAGGAGTGGATGTAAGTGTAAATAGTAGGTGGTCTTTCTCTCTCTTTGTGTGTTAGCCCTATGATACACTGGCAATATGTACACGGGGTTAGCCACCTCTTACTCAATGTCAGGTGGAGTAGGAATGGCACCTCCAGCACCCTAGTTGGGGAGCATGGACTATAAAGAGTCTAGGAACAGACCTTATACGGGTGGTGACTATCAGTTTGTCTTTGGACAGTCTCCACTGTGATTGGTTGGTACTTAAGCGATACACACAGCAAAATATTGTTTTTCGTTTTGTTTTTTTTCTTTCCGTCGCTATTGTTCTCTCAGACACAGTAAAAAAAAAAAAAACCCTTCTTCGGTATTTTCATACCAACAAGCATTTTACAGGCTAATGTTTACATATTTTACAGAAATATCTTTGCTAATCAGCTAACCAAGCAGACTGCTGCAAACTCTCTGGCTTTCACACAAGAATTAAGGCTTTATGAAATATTAGCATCATATTATTTGAAGCGAGGTATTGACATTTCACTGCCAGACAGCAGGGAAGCAGGAAGGGGCCACAGATGGCAGCGGAGTTGGAGGACATCCAAAAGGAAGATGAGCTTACTCTGTCTGCTGCCTGTCGATGGAGTAATACAGCTCCTGCATCTGCTCATCGGTGAGGATGCCATCGGTGAAGTACGACTGGAACTCCTCCAAGGACAGCTTCCCATCATCTGAAAGGAGAGATGTTGGTAAAAGTTACCGAGGCCTCAAATGTTTCATCGTCTGAGTGAAGAGTTCGTCCATAATTCAAATTAATGGAACAAAGCCACTTCGGCTCTGTGACGCCAGATTAATTCCACTGATTAACTCAGAGGTGCTATTGCAAAATAAATACTTCCATGAACCTTCCCGGTCCTAAATGCTGTCTCGGTTTACTGTAATGTAACCGTAAAAAGACGTAAACTACATAAAGAGGACTTAACTTTGAGAGAAACTTCCCATTATTACAACAGTTTTTACTGTTTTAATGCTCTTAGGAGCAGATTTTCAGCTCTCAAGAGTAATAATTATCTTACTGAGCACCAGATTTTCTCTTTAAAAGTTGACTATTAACACTGCCTGATTTCTTCACTGAAACAAGAGAAGAAAATTGGCAAAATAATCCACCCGCTGTTTCATTTTCTGCAACAGTTCATCTTCCTCACTCCAGTTTTGGGAGAATCACCACATAAACCCAGTCTGTACCGCAACCAGTCTGATACCAACATGTTCAGCAGCTGATGCTTTGTGCCGCACAGCTTGCAGGGTCCAGACCTAACCAGTAACAAGGATCAAGGACTAGTTTGAGAAGTCAGAACAGAGCTCACCGCCAACTTTGTTCCGCAAGCTCTGAAACCTTCTGACACCCACTTCCAAAAGTAAATCATGTCATATTTTGACTTCGTGCCAGCTCACGCTGCGGATAATTCTGGACGTGATCCACTTGCAGGAAAGTCCTTCTAGCAAAATGTATCTTCACTGAACATTTGTTGCAGTGTGGCTAAGTTAAACGCCAGCTGGAAGATGAAGCTATTAGAGGAGAGAGAATCACAGTGAATTTTTCAAACTTCCCTGTTAAAAAAAAAAAAAAAAAAATCTCCACAAGATGTAGGAGTAAACACAATCTGCTGCACCTCTGACTCACTCTCCAGCCTTCTCCATCAGCGCCGATTTGGGTTTGAGATTCACACCACATTAGACGGCCGAGCGCAGCTCAGATGGCGCATTATGCAAGTATTCGCTGTGTGTTAAAGATCAAAGCTGCAATGGTATAACGGCTGATCTCCTGGATATCCACAGTGTTTATCTCGCAAAGTGAAAGAGCATATTCTGTCCAGAGTGTGCTTCACCTAGAAGACTCTTGACTTGTGCCAAATTTCACCATTTAATGGGCAGAAACGAGATCTAAAGGTACTAACTAATTCTAACTGATGGGATTACTGAAACTGCCCTGAGCCTTTCCAGCTGCGATGAATCAGAATCTGGATTTTAGCTGTTTGCCAAAAAAAAAAAAAAAAACATAAGGAAAAAAAATATATATATTGTTTTAGTACACAGTGATGGAAGAATGTGCTGGATTGGCCCATCAGCACATTTGCTGTTTCCACATCCATGCATTTGATCATTTTTCTGTCCATTTCATATAATTGGAACTATAAAATAACATCTATGTCACTCCATATCTACAGATCTCACAAATGTACAGATGTGTACTTCTCATACAGAAAAATAAATGCATGCTGTAAATTAAACAGAAAAACACAGCAGGCTATGACAGCAGACGGCACATTTTCTTCCAGGACCTGCAGAAGCACGACAGTCCAGAACTGAGGATGCACACAGCAAGAGCAGCCAATGTTCAATTTCTACACAAGAGTGAATACTGTGTGTTGTTTTACTGTGTGGCTTGTACAGTCTGTGGTTTAGGGTGGATCTATTTCATCATGAGCATGACTTTGTTGTGACGTGTCTTCCTTCCACTGTTAGTTATTTACCGGCTGAGACAAAAAAAAATGGCTGACGTCAGCCGTCAGGCAGAGATTTAATTAAAAACTATCCAAGTTTTGCTGCGGTTTACTTCAGGGCTTTGCGACTAACTAATGTCAATAAGCATTTCCACGGGGAAATTTAAATAGTTACTAAAACGAATGCAGAATCTCATGACAGAAGCAAGGCAGCTCACTGGCCTTAATTGTCTCGCTTCGCATTGTCTAAAACTGCAACCTAAACGAAAAGCTCCCCCTGTACTGAAGAGCGTTTCTTTCCAGGAACGCTTCCCTTGAGGAAATCCTGAACCTTACAGTGCTAAGGCTGCAGCACTACGAATAATTCATAAAGCCCATCAGTGCAGTTCAGTTGAATAGGAGAGGTAAGAAGAAACTGAAGATAAAAAGAGGTCCTGGATAGTACATGTTGCCTCAAAGAGCAAGTGTACAAAATTGATGAACATATCAGCAGATAAGCTGAAAAATGAATGTGCTGAAATATTTCTCATAGTTCAATTTCAAGCATAAAAGCCAAGTGTTGTGGTATCTTTAGACTGTGAACTGTTGGTCTAGCTTGGATTTTATTTTTTACATTTTATTAATGAATAGATTAAATTGATTAGTTAGCTGCAGACTTTAATCTATGGAATTTGTTGCTGTTTTTTTGACTGAACATTAAGTGACTGCAGAATGTTTGCCTCTCACAGGCTCCTGTCTCACAGTGAGAGCTGCATCACTTTTGCACATCCCTGCATCCTTTGAGAATTCTGCTGCTGTCTGCAACCGTCTCTGCTCCACCATCAAACACATCATTAATTAGAAAACTGCAGAAGATCAAGTATGTGAGACCAAAACCTCACAGTTATTATCCAAAGAATAAAAGCAGAACAACTTAATGCACTCAGATATCACCGTTTTTTTTTCATATTTTTTTATGTATTATGTATATTTAGTTTTTGTTTCCCAATGTTTCAGACCAGTTTGATAACTTGCTTTTGAAATCCAATAAGAACAAAAGGAATAAATCATGAAAAAAGTGTAGCGAATCATTGCGCTCAGGTCATATATTATTCAGATTTAGTTTGCTTGAGTCTCCTTGAAGCATGTGTATAACTAACGCCACTAAACAAAACCCATTTCTCCTCCGTGAGCTGTTTTCATTTCTAGACCTAATTGCTGGCCTGTGCTTTTCCCAAAACAACACTGAAACAAATTAGATTGCTATATTACTGATTACATTTTCATTTTTACCTTGTTTGATTCTTGCACACGTCTGAGCTCAGTCTGAGCATAAATGTGTGGAGACTAATCTGAGCAAAAGGCTGGAGAGTAGAGGCTTTCCGTATCTACTCCATATTCGTGCATTCATGCAATTGTCCCTGTTTTTTGCCTATTAAAAATGTAATTCCTGATTACAATAGTAAAGAGGAGTGTGGTGGGCTGGCAGACAACCCTCATTAAATCCACAGTACAAGAAGTGTATCATAGCAGCCTACTCAGCTCTGATTGGAAGGCGGCGCTTTCCTCCTCAGCGCGCTGCTCAGTGAGTTTGAGGAGATGAGAGCCAAGCAGAGTTTAGCTGCAAAATGAAGATAACTAACACAAACATGGAGCAAAGTTTTCTTCTTTTGCCTTTTTTTCTACAAAGAGTGTGAGTGCTGCGGGGCGGTGGGCTGGAAAGAGCACGAGGAGCAGACTTGGAGCTTCACAAAATGCATGCACCACACTGTAAATGTCTACGCTTATTAAAATAAACATTTCTACAGTTAGGGCCATCATTTGCTAGAAAAAGGAGCATTTTTGCTGAATCTGAGCAGAGAGTACAATTCATCCTGCTGCTTCTATCAGCAGTCACATCATCAATAATCAATTGATTATTTGATTTGGAATCCACTATGGGTGGTGAACAGAGGAACTATAAAATTGTGTCTCTGCCGTAGCTGTACGTTCCCACCTTTGCTGCGCTCCGGCTGCTACGTTCTTCATTAATTATCACCTGAGACCTTCAAGGAAGAAAAATCCACCCACCCTTTATTTTCTATCTTCTACAGTTTCTTCATAACAGCCCCAAAGGGGGAAAAAAAACATATTTTTTGGGCCAATCCATAATTCACAAACTGAAAATTATTTTTGCATCCCAATAGCTTCACACGAGCTGTAAGGCACCCCAGAAAACCTCTGCTCATGGCGGCACATTGCATCATTAATCCTGCTCTTACGCAACACATTCAACATCCTCCAGAGGGAACTGATCGGAGTCCGTAGATACTCTACACGCATTAATAACTTGCCACTTTTGCATTTTGCATTCCGCTAAATGGAGATGCAGCGCATGAATAAAAAATTAAGAACAGAAACAGTTCCCTGTTTGTCAGCAGTGTTTTTCAAGCAATACTAAATTCTCTGCGCTCTCCTAGGAGACATTTATGTAGTGGATTCCCTTTGAAGTAAAGAGGTAAAACTGCAATGCATTAATCAAGTGAAAGAGAGACATGTTTGCACAGCGAAAAGACTAAATTTACATTTATTGCAATCCTCAGGTGAATTTGCACCACTCAGTGTTTCCTACAAAAGAACGCAGAACGAGCCGAGGCCACTGTTATTCTATAGGCAGATTATTTGTGCATGCATACGTCACAATATGTGCTATTTATATCCCTGACTATCACTGAGATGAGCAGTGCATTGCTGCTGGCAGTGCACTGAGCTGAACAATGCCTGTAGGGTGAACTGTAGGAGTTCATCCTGTCAACTCCAATTCCACCACAAAACCAAAAAAGCAAAAAAAAAAAGGCAGCTGCACCTGACCCCAGTTATTTATATCCTTCGTATCTCAAAAGGAGGGCCACGCACTTAAATGGAAGAATAAGTTCCACCAAGGTCACTTCAAGCCCCTCTGAGCCAAAACAGGCCGACAGTCTGAACAGAGCCATCAATGTCGCATCCTCCAAAGAAATATTAATTGAGTTTTAATCAGCCCTTTAATCCAATTAGCCGTGCATTTTGCTTACTCACCGTTTTTGTCTGCCCGGCGCAAAATCTGCAAGAAAAGAGAAAAGTCATGTTTAGGTTTTTAGTTCCACAGGAAGGAAATGCAGTTTATTAATGTGGGCAATCAAGATGTGTAGCTCTGATCTGATATTAATGGACACAGAAGCAATGATGAAAGTCAGCCAGTGAGATGTTAAGGACGTGTGAGAGCATTCTCCTCTTTCTTCATGAGCAGGAAAATGTTTAAGTGGATATATAATTTCCTCATTTCAATAAAAAAAGATACATGAAGCATCTCAGGAAATTTAATACCGACATTTGTGTGAGCCCCAGAGGAGCTCCGGAATGATACCTTTCATACTTTTCTTTTCTCTGCAGAGACCGTCATGAAAAGCCTGCAGAAGCGACTCTCCTTTATATTCATTATTTATGCTGTGAATAGTAATCCTCCTTATCTAAAGCCTTATCGTCAATAACACCAAACCTTTTTTTTTTTTTTTGCTGTGTGTGGACAAATAGAGTCCAATGTGTGGTTGATTGACTGCGTCGTTAGACTGGAGCGGTGAAGCCACATCCAGCTGTCACTTTTCAAGCACATCGGAGTGTGAAGGCTTCAGTACACTCTGCTGACATCGAGTCTTTTACCAAAATCCCTCCTCCATTCAAGACACACAGTACTGTGCAAGTTACTGTATAAGCCACCCTTCATTTTGTGCATCAATTTACTGAAATATGTGCAGACCTACATAGAAATACAGCATATACGGCAAATGTTTATACAATTATACCGAGCTTGAAAGTCAGTTTGGTATGTGGTATGACCACCTTTATGCTTCAGCACAGGCTGAACTCTCTGAGGCAGCTTTCCTGTAATTTCTTTCAGTAGTCTTCAGGAATAGTATTCCAGGCTTCCTGAAGGACATTCAAAGCTCTTCTTTGGATGTTTTCTGCCTTTTTGTTCTGTTCTCTGTCAAGATGATCCCACGCTGCTTCAATAATGTTTAGATCCGGTCTCTGAGGAGGCCAGTCCATGACTGATAGTGTTCCATTGTGTGTTTTTCTATCTAGGTGTGCTTTTATTGCATTGGCAGTGGGTTTCGGATCATTTTCATGCTGAAATGAAGCCATTGCCAGTCAGATGCTTTCAACTGCATGGTGGATCAAAATCTGACTTTCCTGCATTCATAGTTCCATCAAATCTGACAAGCTCCCCAACACCACTGGCTGAAATGCAGCCCCAAACCGTGACAGAGCCTCCAACTTGTTTCACAAACGGCTGTAGAAACTCTCTGTTGAGTACAATGATCTGTGAATGAGAAACAAGATTTGTTTCTATATAAAAATCCAATCTTTGTCTTTAACATTCTCGATAGGTGTTACAGCTGCTTTTAAAAAGTGAGTCTGGAATCAGGGAGGAATCCTAATTATTTAGAACATTCAGCAGTTTGAACTGTATAACCATGAAAGGTTTGAATATGGGCTGGATACTTTTAGGTTGCCTTGTACATATCATGCATTTAATTGTATCAGATTTTAAAACAACTTTATGTGTGATAACAGATTTCTAAATGTATCAAAAGCAGATTTGCAACGGCCAGATAAAGGGAAGGGCCAGTGGCTTATAAAGCGGTGTCCTTCCCCCTCTCACCAAGTGCTTGCTCCTAGGGGTTATCTAATTCTTGGGGTTTCTTTCTGATATTGTAAGATAAAGCCCCTGGAGGTGACTGTTGTTGTGAATTGGTGCTATACAAATAAAATTTAATTGAGTTTCGGGTGGCGGAGATAATGTTGTTTTCACAGGTGTTTTTGGATTTTGGTGGAATTTTTTTTTTTTTTGTAGATTAAACTAAAGAAATGGAAACAAAATGCCAAAAGATACCATTTAAAATAGGTTCTTTGCTAAGCTGCCTGCAGACACAGGACTGGTTTATCCCCTGAGTTAGGTCCCATTTTTATGCTTGAATGATTCACAGGTACGCCCTAAATTGGATAAGCAGAATAAAATGGATGGATGGATAATATGGCCGGCTGAAACATTACGTGTGATAAAACTACAAAGATTTCATAGTGGCCCTCTAACATCAGTGACTGTCAGGAAGGCGTAAGGACTTGAATACAGGTCTGATGAAGTAACCGATCTAAGATTTAGCGGCCTTCTGTGGGAGGCTGGTGGAGCTGGTGTTGTTATCCCACAGAGCTGCATGCATGCTGCTACTTCTAAAAGTAGCAGCATGGATTCTGCTTAGTTAAAAAAAAAATCTCAATCAGTCACTGCAGTAAGCTGATAAATCACAATGAGCCCTTAGTGAGCCCAGTAAACTACAGGAGAGTAACATCATCTTAGCTCTATAACATGTGTGACATGGAAACACTGAAGATAATTATTATCTCAAAAAGCACGGCAAAAAAAAAAAAAAAAAGGAAAGAAAACTCTCAGGAATGTGAAAGATTCACACAAGTCTGAGTCTGCTAAACCCAACCGCGAGTCCTTCAGAGATTAATTCAACAGACAAATGGGAAAAAAAAACACAAAAAGCTCCCTCAAGCCTAAGTGAGCTGTAAAGTGACTGTCACGGTTCCCCGCTGTGGCAGCAGGCAGGAAAGGAGGACCCCAAAGGTAGGACACCAAAACACGGACGTGGAT
>JAVDPK010002069.1:88718-106253 GCA_034780415.1 Cichlasoma orientale
AAAGCTCCCTCAAGCCTAAGTGAGCTGTAAAGTGACTGTGCAGAAAATGAAAAGCAGACATTTAAAGGTAACTATTATGCTAATTTCCAATGGGTTTTTTTTTATTTCAGGACTCCATCAGAGCAGCTATGCATGATTCACACTTCAAAATAATCCCTATTCATCCTATACTGGGTCTTGATGCTGCACCTTAGTTCAATCTGTTGCAGCTCCCTTCCCCCGCTCTGATTGGCTAGGGATCTGCTCTATCTGACATCACAGAGTCAAAAATATATATATACTCTCTGTAATGGAGCGTTAAAAACAGGCTGAACCTTGAGCTTTTCGCACTTATGCAGACCTCATTTTCTCAATGTTTTTTCATGTTTACTATATATATGACAAAAGAGAAGGGAAAACACCACATGACTCCTTACTACAAAGTGTGTGTACCAGCATGATTTAGTTGATAGGAAGCCAGGAGAAAAAGAGAAAAACACTCATTACAGGTCAGTGGCATGCTCTTAGGAGTGGGGATGTAAAGAGATGATGTCAGTAAACTGAGAAAAGATGCTTTAAAGGGAGCTCGCACTCTTATTTTCTGCATCTAGACTGAATGTCATTCTTAAGCCTCAGTATTAGCAATGCCCTTTTAGATGCAGGCATCACCACCCGCAGCCACCTTATAATACATCGGGACATCGATTTGAGAGTTTATTTTAATGCACAGCCTTGATGAAGTTTCATCTAATGAAAAACACTTTTTGGACACATTTCTCAGGGTCAGGTTTTAACAGGCTCTTCCCCTTTGAAAGTTTTACTTGTGCCACCGTCTTTGCTGCTGCAATTTTCTCATAGATTTTCATTTAGAATTTGCTGAGTTCGGTGTCTCTCTTATTATTATTATCTCTGATACTGGCTTCATTAAAGAAAATGCCTGCTTGGAGGTAACGCAGTGCTGGCTCGAGAGAATGGCTGCTAACTGCATTTAAACCAAATGTGCACTCGCTGCAGTCTGATTTCCCCGTTACTGGCCAATGATCTGCCTTGAGGAACGTGAATTAAATTTGCAACCTGCTGTCAGAGAGTCTAACACTGGGCAATGATGCTGCTAATTCACTGTCTTCTAGTTTGTGTGTAGCTGAAAAGAGTCACAGTGGCACAAAACACAAAGCACTGTCTGCAGGGATAATCTGCATATATATATATATTTTTTTTATTCTGAGGCAAAATTAAGAAGATCTAGGCAGCTTAATTGGGTAACATTTCTTTGGTGGTGATGCTGTGTAATTTACAGCATGAATAATTCAAAATGTAGCATCTTTTAACTTGTGGAAGGCATTTATATCAGATGATAATATGATTTTTAAAAAAAATCATATTATACAGTAATAGCATGTTTCTTCTAGGAGATGAGAGAGAGAGAGAGACTGCATTGCAATTCTTGTAGGTAAAAGGTCAATTCTATCAAAGAAAAAAATGTCAGATGGCTCTCTTTTGTTATTGACGCAATGATGGGCATGCACTCACCTTTATTACATAATAGTGTTCCTGGTAAACACACACGTGAATAGTAGACTGGCATGCATTAAGTCAATTTGAGCCAAGGAGAAGAACGAAGAACAGTGCATTACTCATACTGCGCTTTTGTTGAACGACCCCCAAAATGTGGACATGAGCAGAGCACGTCTATCATACACAAGATCACTGAGAAATATATTTTAAAAGAGGTATGATTAAGAAATGACATGTGTTTTTTTCTTTTATCTTGTAACTATAAAAACACGCTGTGTACTTACATCCTGAAATAAGGAGATCCCTTGGTTATGGTTATGGTTGTGGTCAAGCTCTTGCTGCTTCCTCAAGTGTTCGTGCTTGGCAGACTGGAGACACATGGTGATGAGCTCTGTGCAGGCCAGCATCTTGCTGTTTTCCTTGCGATTTTGCTCCTTTACTTGTTGGACAAAGGTTGCGTGCTGTTGTGCGTCTCCTGGAGAGGTTGCCCTTGTCAGGGAGGATGGTGGACGATGGTGATGGTGCCGGTCCTGTGATCCAGTCAGGATGAGCTAAACCCTGCCTGCTGCCCTCTGCCTGCAGCCCGCCGCCTGCGCGTCGACAGCAGCAGAAAAACTCCGCCTCTACACGACCCCGTAGCAGCGATTCATAAAAGTCGGAGGAATGCATCATCTCCACCTGCTGGTGAGAGCGCTCACACACTGTCACGTGATCAGGTAATTCTAGGCTGGCTGAAGGTGAGGGGAGAGAAAAGAGCACCAGGAGCGGCTTGTCGAAGCGACAGGCAGAGCTCCTGAGATATTGTTTATTACCTGCACTGTAATCATTGATGGGTGGAGTGAAGGAGGACATGCAGAAGGTTGGTGAGACAGAGGAGGATGGAGGAGATGATCCGCTGTGGCGACCCCTAAAGGGAGCGGCTGAAAGAAGAAGAAGAAGAAGGAGCTGCCATGGTTCTGGGTTTCAGTTTACGGACTTTGAATTCTTGTTTATTGTTAAATATTCTCTGTTTAGTTCTTAGTTTGTTTATTCTTTTTCATTTGATATTTCCTTAGTATTTTGAGTTTTTACTTCTTAGTTGAATTTGCTGTTGGTATTAGAGTTTATAAGTTCCTTTCATATTTCCCTCTTTGCCTTGTTTCTCTGTTTTTCCCCGTGTCAAATTCACTGTTGTCTGTGTGTTTCCCATTTAGTTACTTTTGGATTTACTTCCTTTGACATATTCTTGATTGTTTTCATCTGTGTTTAGTTTCCCTCCTGTTCCCACTTCCCTCGTTACCTTCTGTGTATTTATAGTCTCCGTCTCCCTTTGGTTCTTTGTTGCATTGTGCTGTGCTGCTCCTTCCATTTATTTTCCTCATGTGCTCTTGTCTGGTTTTTGGATTCAGTGCGCTTTCTGTTTATTAGAGTCTGCACTTTGGTCCAACACTTTATGACAGAAGCACTGTAATCATTATGGATTCAATGATCCAATTAAGTTCTTTAATAAACCTTTTAAAAGTGAGTTCAGTGCCATTATCCTGTAAGAAATGCCATTTATTTGTGATGTTTATGCTTTAGATAACCATTAACGGATATACCTCTTTTAATATAAGCCCACAGCTTTAAATATACAAAAACCTGTAGTGAAACTATTGTTTTTATTTCTGTCCTACTATATTAAAGTCTGTTTATAGTCATGATGGGGCAGATAACACTAACTGCCTTATTTAGTATTTAAGCAGAGTAAAAACACTCGACACTAGAAGTGGTTAAGATAGAAATCAATTTGTGAACATTTATTTCCTATAACCTTCATCTGTACCTGCTGTATAAACTGTTACTGTGTGAATACATTACATAATTACAGACACAACTCTTGCTGTTATTTAAAAAAATGTGAAACTGTATCTTTCAGAAGCTATGAACACTCAAAGACATGTTTTTCTCATCAAGTCTCCTCCTAATAATAAAGCACCAAAAGACTGATAATCTAGCATTCAACATTTGTAGAAAATTGCTCATTCAGTTCATTCAGTGTGACATTATGTCTTGTAATATTTTAAGCTCATCTTCTGCAGGATCTTCATGTGATCTCACGTGTTCCCGTGTGTAATAGATCTTATATTCACAAGCTGTGGAAGATGAAGCTATTGAGTCTGTTACCACAAACTTGTTCTCACCATTATTTTAAGTCGCTGTGGGCGTCACAACACAGCGGGTGTCGATAGGAACCCTATCAGCATCTTTGCACCTCCCACAAACACGAACAACACCCTCTGCGGCCCCCCCAAAAGCCGAGATCCACACGACACCTCTGATGGGTGGGAACTGAGCCGATTGCGTAATGCTCCTCAACATCTGACCGATAACTGTTGACACTTGCTGACCCTCTTTCTACTTGCTGTTTGGAAGTTCGTCCTCAGTGCAGGTCAACAGGTGAGCTTCTGTCATTATTAGCACGGTTGTAATAATTTCTAAAATTATAGCCATTGTTTTTAAAATTGTTGTGGTAATTGCAGATGTTTGATTCACGCATTCTTTAGTGAGAGGGAAACACCAGGTGTGGCTACTCCATAATTCATAAATTCCAGCTTAAGGATGCATTTTTTGTTTGTTTGTTTTGTTCTTGTTGTTGTTGTTGCTGCTCTGTGTGTCATTATGCAAATGTATTTAAAGTAACTAGCAAAGCAAAACTGAGGTGACAGAACAATTGGATCTACTTTCGGGGGTTAATTTGGAGTACTGCTCTGTACTAACTGAAAGATAACAAACAAGAGAAAACCAGAGATCACAAAAACTGCTTTATCTGCTGACCACAGAAATGGTGAGGCACATTATACAGCCTGCCTCTGTCAGCAAACTAAACTACTCATACAGGTGCTCATCAGCAAATTACCATACAAATTAGTGCCTCTTCTTGGTAGAGTATACATTAGCAGAGTATTTTCCCAGAGTCTGAAAAACTTTTGACTGCAAGGAAATAACGGCCATTAATCAAAAAGAAATGTCTGTTTTTATCAAGGATTATTCGAAAGCTTCTGCAGTAATCAGCCTCAGCTGATGATGTCTGTGAGGGTAGCTCCTAAGCGCCTGTCGAGTTAAGATAAGCAGCTGCCGCGTGCCGCACCCAGGAGGGGGCACCTACTGCTCCCTGTAGCTAAGCTGAACCATTACCAGTCAAGTTGAGTCATACCCCAGTTATCATCATTTTACATTTTTGCATGTTAAGCTGAGGCATGAGTTTTAGTTCATTTGTGAATACAGCTAGGGAATTATAAAGTATAAGAAAGACTGAAACAGTGCATTTTTACCTTGAGTAATTAAATAAATACATGTGTGTTGTCTTACAGAGCCTATGTGCAGTGAAATTTATAATCCCCACAGGCGTAAGGCAAAAACAGATTTCTCCTTTGTGGCTTCAAAGAATGACATGATTTTCCATCATCTTCTCTCTTAACCCAGAGCAAGAACAGCTTCATTATCATGGCTGCCTTCCTCCATCACTGCCCCTTCCTGAAGTCGGTTCCAAAGCCAGCTTTAAGGAGAACTGGAGCCTCCTTGCTGTCTCTGGCAGACTGCTGCCCCATCATCACTCGTAATATCACGGTGAGCGGCCCAGACTCTCTGGATGCCAAGCTGAACAGCTCAGCCACCCAACCCCAGGATCATCAGCTTCCCACAGCTCAACAAAGGAGGCTCTTTGCTCAAACTGCTACTCAGGTGGCTGTGTCTGCATCAAAGGGCTGTCCTTTTGTCAGCTCTCAGATTGGGATGGTCCGAGCCAGCCCTGAAGTACAGGAGGATGTCCAAGAAGGTAGAAGTGGTACAGGTACAGTGATGCAGACACGCACAAAACACCAAAATAGCAGAAAGTGAATTTTAATAGGAGCAAATTCAACAAATTACAAAAATAGGGGGACAAAATATTCCCATATTTCACAGAACTCCACTCCACTCTCACAGGTTTGATGACTTCTTTGCTGAAAGGTATAAAGGACTCAGTTTTCCCAACATCAGCTCAAACCAGCACTGTTACCCACCTCCTCAACAACAACATGGGTATGTTACACAGATAAATGAGATGCTCGCCCCCAATCATATGTTATCATATGGTAAAATTAATGCTGTAGAGTAACTGAAGCCCAGTCCAAACAATTCTTCCCACAGCTGGCCCCAGCTATGACTACGATCAGTTCTTCATGGAGAAGATTGCTGTGAAAAAGAAGGACCACACATACAGAGTCTTCAAGACGGTGAACAGGAGTGCTGAGGCCTTCCCGTTTGCTGAGGATTACACCATCTCTGGGCGGGAGGGCTCCCAGGTGTCCGTCTGGTGCAGCAACGACTATCTGGGAATGAGTCGCCACCCGCGGGTCATCGGTGCCATCAGGTAACGGGAGACAGCAAATATCACGAGTCTTTGTAAATTCAACCCTCATTTTTCAATAATCTTGGTGTTTGCACACTATCAGAATGACAAACCATGGTCACTACCACTTCAAAATGGTGTTTATAATGTTTATAAAACAGATGACACGCATGAATAGGATTAATAAATGTTAAAGGGGTTATCAAGGGGTCAAAATTTGAAAGCCAAAAGGTGTGTTTCCAAGCAATTAAGCCATGGTAGTCAAGTCATGGCTCTAGAAACAGCAATATTTGCTGGCTGGTTCAAAATTTTGTACAACTGTTTGTGTTCTGCAGGGAATGGTGCTTCTCTAACCTTTTCTGCAGAGCCACCAGCAGTAATCTAACCAATTTTAGTAGACACATTCATGCTCTGCTCTCTAGATGAAAGGTAAAAACTTTGGTGAATTTTTAACTTTTCATGCAGGATCTTCATCAGGTCAACACTTTAATCTGTGCACTACTTTGTTTTTGTTTTTTGACCACTTACATGCAGATCTAACAACATCGCTTAGTTCTGAGCGCTAATTATCATTCATGAGCTAGTATACTATTCTAAAATAGTATGGTCAACAGTATAGGTGCTGTCTCTCATTGCAGCTACAAAGAACCTGCACTGAGGCACAGCTGTAGACTGGCTTGGTCTAAATTGAAGTGAAACTAAAGAAACTTCAAGCACTTGTGAATTTGAATGAAAAACATAGACATACTAGGCGCAGCATAGCAGATATGTGGGCCTGATGTCATATTTTTGTTGCAAATGTCAACAGAGATGCCCTGGACAAGCACGGTGCAGGAGCTGGTGGGACGAGGAACATTTCAGGCACCAGTAACTTCCATGTGTCTCTGGAGAACGAGCTTGCTGGGCTGCACCAGAAAGATGCAGCTTTGGTCTTCTCGTCCTGCTTCGTGGCAAATGACTCCACCCTCTTCACTCTGGCTAAGATGCTGCCAGGTAAATGATTACCTATCAGCCATGAGGACAGATGATGTCACTCTTAGAAAACGTAGCATGGACACTGAAGTCAGTGTCAGTCAGTGATTGAATGCTCCATAACTTCATTCCAGGGGTTGCACCTCAGCCAACATGGTAGAGTAGGTGATTAGGATCTCAGAGTTGATAGTGATTTTTATTTGTTTCATTTGGTTTACAGGATGCGAGATCTACTCTGACGCAGGGAACCACGCATCGATGATTCAGGGCATCAGGAACAGCGGAGCCAAGCGTTTCATCTTCCGCCACAACGACAGCCGGCACCTGGAGGAACTGCTCCAGCGCTCGGACCCCATGACACCAAAAATAGTGGCATTTGAGACAGTGCACTCAATGGACGGTGAGAACCACGAAGTGACAAAATACAGTAAAAAATGTGCTATCTTGAATGTTGGACCCTCACTCTGCAGAATGTGTATTAGCAGTCCAATGTAGCAGGCTCTCTCATCACCTGGAATTTTAATGTCTTCAATGAGTTCTCATATGTGCTAAGCAAACGTTGGGTCCTTCTCCTTCCTTCAAAAAGCACAACAGTCATCATCAGTATAAGTTTAAGTTATAGCTGATAAAGAGAAAACCAGAGTTAATCAGTCTGTGTTGTCTGCCATTCATCACCACCTCCCATGGAAGGGAAGAAAATGTTCTCAGCTCAGTTTTTCTGGGATATTACACCTGTGACAGCGCCATTAAACACAAGCTGAAGTAGACTGCATGGATGGCACTGATGATACTTTTACAGCCCTAAAGCAAAAACTCATTTTGATAAAGTTTTTTTTTATTGTTTTATATGCTCAGTTATGTTTTTATATACATGTATGATGAAAATAACTGCACATATCCTTCTTCATCACATTTTAGATCTTAAGTACTTGCTTCTCTTATATATACTGTTGTTCAGCTAAACACTGTTCTTATTTTTCAGGTGCCATATGTCCCCTGGAGGAGCTGTGCGATGTAGCTCATCGTTATGGAGCACTGACGTTTGTTGATGAAGTTCATGCCGTGGGCCTGTATGGAGCCCACGGAGCCGGAGTGGGCGAGAGAGACAATGTCATGCACAAGATTGACATTGTTTCTGGGACCTTAGGTGAGTTATCCACTTCTCCCACACTAATGCCTTTGTCCTTTCATTTTGACTGTAAGAGGAACGAGGCAAACAGCTCTCCTACTGGACCGGCTCCCATTTACAGCCACTGCTGCAGTAACTGACATGTCGTACTGCCAAACAGAAGCAATAGCTTTTAACAGGCACGATGCTGCTCCCCTGCTGGTTAAATAAGGTCAGGAGAGGAGAGAGGTCTCATCACAGGAAGCAGAGGTTTTATCAGCTGAGTGTCAGTTCTACTCCCTCTCTGGCTGCTATGATAAAACTGTCCACAGGCAGTCTGCGTGGTGTGATGCTTTATGGTGATGCTTTATGGTGATGTAAGGTTTTAGGTAGAAATCCTTGTGAACTAATCCTCGATTACGACATCAGACTTTTTCAAGGTCTGGTTGCAACTTATCAAATTATAGCTGCTGTATGATCACTTCAAATGTAGCTTCTAATTGACACAGCAAAATAATTAACAGAGTGTATATATATATATATATATATATATATATATATATATATATACACACTTACAAAAGTACTTCCTACTGCTAACTTTTCTGTCTCCCCAGTTCACACATAATCTGTCATTTGTTAATATTTCAGGCAAAGCCTTTGGCTGTGTGGGAGGCTACATTGCCAGCAGCGCCGCCCTGGTGGACACAGTGCGCTCCTACGCAGCCGGCTTCATCTTCACAACTGCCCTACCCCCGATGATCCTGGCTGGAGCGCTGGAGTCTGTGCGGGTTTTGAAGAGTGCAGAGGGCCAGGCGCTCCGCAGAGCCCACCAGAGGAATGTCAAACACATGAGGCAGCTGCTCATGGATAAAGGCCTACCTGTGGTCAACTGCCCCAGCCACATCATCCCCATTCGGGTATAAAGATTGCTGCACTTTCACCACAACACCATCTCCTTTTATAACCGTGTGACATATAGTGCAGTTCATTTCTACATTTCATTTCAAGATTAATGTCATCATTATTAGCCAGAGAATCTCTTTATAGCAGGATAAGATAATTAACTGTTTAATGAATATTTTAATTAAAATTGATGACTCGTGGTATGATGGACACTGCCTCACATCCTCCATTATCTAAATATCATTTGTTAGTTAAACCTTATTTTCCTGTCATGAGAAGTTAAATGCCTGCTTTTGTAAATACTTACTAATTTTCTAAACCTAGAAATTACAGCAGCGATAAAGTGAGGGTGACACTGAAATAATTATAGTATTTAATTATGATCAAACTGCACATATTAGAAAACATTGAAGTCAATTAAGTCTTAATGTGATTTTTTTTCAATAGGCTTCAACAATTGCATACCAGTTTATTTAATCAGTTTATAATAGTCTTAAAATGGATTGAAATTTTGATTAGAACTAAACAATTAAAAGTCCATAATTAATCCAGAGACATACTCATGTATGAATCATGAGTAAAATCATTCGCAGATGTAGATACTGCCTAACTGTGCAGAATAAAAGCTTCTCCTAAATGACACATGCCACCTTTCGTGATTTATTTTCCAGGTGGGCAACGCTAAGCTGAACACCAAGGTGTGTGACATCCTTCTGGAGCGGCATGACATCTACGTACAGGCCATCAACTACCCCACAGTGCCTCGGGGTGAGGAGCTGCTGCGACTGGCTCCATCTCCTCACCACAGCCCCGACATGATGGAGTACTTTGTGGGTGAGTGTGAGACCCCTTGCTGCAATTAGGTCAGAGGTATTCTAGTAAATATCTAATCAAGTTATTGGGCAGTGCAAATGATTTATGCTTTTCCTGAGAGAGTCTCTGCTTTGTAAAAAAGAGTTTCTCCTGACATAGACCTGCTCCTCAAAATGACAACGCTCTGTGCTGAAATGACCAGAGCAGAACTTTTACACATTTTAAATGAAAATAAATGTATTCTTTAAAACATTTATATCATTCACAGGGAAAGTGGTGGACGTGTGGCAGGAAGCGGGTCTTCTACTCAATGGCCCGGCAACAGCTTCCTGCACCTTCTGTGACCGTCCACTGCACTTTGACCTCATGAGTGAGTGGGAGAAGTCCTACTTTGGCAATATGGAACCACAATACATTACTGTGTATGCATAATACCAAATAAAATGTTTCATCTCAGCTACATAAGCAGTATATGCATAAATTTAATGCTATATACACTATACAATGCAAAATGATGGAGTCTTTTGATGCACAGTGAAGAGTGAGACTACCTTTAACATTGTGTTTAATCATTCTTTAATGGCAGCAATGTGGAGTAAATTTCAGTATTTATAATCACGTGTATTTCTGCATGCTAACTTGTGTTTGCCACCGTGGATACGATTAAAGAATTGCCTTAATTTTAAAAGCATAAAACCTGCACACTTGGCACTTTCTTAAATCACTTATCTAGGTGTGATCGTATTGATTAAAGTACGAAATTTGAATGATTTTGTTGATACACTATAACAGTATCATTATTGTTTTGTGTTCCATTATCACAATAATTACATTGGTGATGTTTTAAGTCATGAATGGATGAATTAGTAAAGTGTTTGCAGTGTTAAATATCAATTCACTTACTCCTCTCATAATAAATATCTTGCTGTGATGTCATCATAAACATGCTGAATGCTTACAAACACTGCTGCTAATCCTGCAAACTTGGAAGAATACGAACAGTAGCAATGTGTGCTGCGGAAACATCAAACATCCCATGAAATTTAGGAAGCTGAGCGTAACAGAATGATCTGGATGAGTTTTTTCTTTCTTTCTTTGTTTTGTTTTGTTTGTTTTACACTCTGAGGTAGGACACTGGCCTTGTTGGAGCTTTTGAAGGAGCTCTTTGTGTGGCCTTCTGGTAATTTTAAGTATAGGCTAAGACATGGTCAGATTCTGTGTCAAGTCCACAATCATGACTAGTTGACGTTGCAAGGGCTGGCCACTTCTCGTTTGACTCTTGCCCTCAGTCTGCGGAGCTCCGTGTTCTCACTGTCCAAAAGGAGGCCGCATTCAATCAAGGTCCAAGCTTTACTGAGTTGCTGCTCGCCATAATGCTGCAGCGCCCCCCGCAGGAAGCACTCAGCCAGACGCAGCCTTCCTAAACCAGCCTCCACACATTTGATGGTCTGTTCTCTGTCAAGCTCCAGGGCCTGGGTGAAGTCCTCCAGAGCTGCCCCTTCTTTGGAGCAGAGCACCAGGCTGCGACCTCGCCAACATAAATCCTCCACCTGGACTTGAAGGTGGTCTGAGCTGCTCGAGTCAAGTCTGTTGTTTTTCTGGATAAGTTTGTCCAGATCAGCTATAGCCCGCTCATGTAAGCCCAGCTGTGCCAGGCACACAGCCCGCTGGCGAAGATACTCCAATCTCTGATTGGCTCCTGATTGCATTGCCACAGTCAGTAGGGTGAGCGCCTGGTTCCATTGGCCACCTGACGCCACACTGTTGGCCTCCCGAGCAGCTGCCTGTTACAGCGTAGAGTCCAAATCATCATTAGATCATGAACAAACTCTGTGATATTACAGAACTTATGGTCATGTTGCACCTTAATTCTTTTTAGAGGATCTTGACTTATCCTCATGAGTTTAGATGTAAATATGTAAATACAGTCTCTGTCTTACAATGGTAAAGAATCCTTTTAAAAATTATTGGATCCAGATCTGGATCGCCACCAAGATTTAATCAATTGTTCCTTGTACCATCCCCAACAACTCCAGAAATTTTCATTGAAATCTGTTCATAATTTTCTGAGTTATCCTGTTAACAAACAGACCAATGCGACTGGAAATACAATCTGCCTCCACCTATCAGCGGGCGAGGTAACTAAAACTACAATAATCCAATACTTACAATATATACATATAATACAACTACACCCAGTAGTTTGGTAGAGAGAAAGGTTACGGCCATTGTTTTTATAATATCATGGAAATATTTGGGGGATAAACTTTATTTGCTGATGATGGTAGAAAACAATGCTGACAAGGCCAGAACAAACAACTGTGGCAACACTGCTCAACCGGTACTGAATCTAGGTTTCCTGTACACTGACCTGTGCCATGCATTTTCTCTGATTAAATGGGATGAGAGCCAGCAAGAAGTCCAGACTGGATGAATCCTTCTCAGCCAGTTTGCTGAGCCTGCGAGCTGCACTGCAATAGCTCTTCTGCCAGGCCTCTACCACACCCACCCGAGCCTGGGCTGCTGCATCTCTCGGCTCCTGGCCAAATATCTGGCACAGATGAGCGCCTGCTGACTTAATCTCACCTGGAGCAGATGGACAATAACAGCAGTAAGGATTACTAAAAACAAGGGACCACAGGTGCAGTGGTCCTTTTTATCAAATTGGAAACACCACACAGCCTAAGCTCCAGTCATATCATGGATCCCACTTAGAAGAATTCCAGCACTATCTCACCTTTTGCCAAGAGGATGTCCACATAGAGCAGATGCCATTTGGGGTTTCTGCTGTCAGCCCTCATCAAAGCTCCACCAATTATAAAAGCCTCTCTGAGCTGCTCTTCATGGCAGGGAACACCGTTAGCGGCCACGATGTTTGACAGATTGGTACGACAGAACCGATGCAGCCAATCACAGATCAGCTTCTGTGCCCTGTCCTTCAGTGAAAGGATGTCTGTGGTGACTATGTCAGAGTTTATCTGAAGTGCTGCCAAGATATCACAAGTACATTCCTAGGGGGAAACAGAGTTTGAATTTTATATTCAAATTAAACATACAGTACAATGTGGTAACATGCATAATAATCATAATAAAGATTCACACTTTTACCTTTTTTTTTTCATCTTTTGTTCTGGACCATGTTGGTCAGTGTATGAATGATTATTGGTATAGTTTTTCAAACAGTTAGATTTCACTGGAAGGCTACCAGCTGTAGCTTTATATTTAGAGGAAAACTCAAATTTAGTTTAAAGAGTCAAAGACTCAGAGAGAGAAAGTGGCCGCGGCATGAATTTCTCTGGAAGAGCTTGCCATCATTTTTTTTATACTTAATTAAACTTTAGGGTTCCTGTGGGGCATTTCGCCAAATCTGGTTTTATTTTTACAATATAGTTAAAGTGCCGCCATTTCTCTAAACACAGACTGATGAATGAACGCTTTAATATCCAGCAGACTAGAGTAGTGTTAGAGTATTACAACAGTGCTCTCTGGGCTGCACCAAAAAAAAGAAGATATAAATTAGTTACAACTGTTACATTTAAGACCCTTAAATTGGGCCATTTTCTTCAAATATGTAAAAAAGAAAATTAATATCTTTTAAAATTTTCATGACACTTTTAAATCTGTGAACCAGGAAAATTTCACAAGTCCACCAGAAGAAAAAAAAACATCTGATGAGGCTTAATTCAATTATACAATTGTATATTTTATAGCCATGATTGTTGTTTTAATTATTTATTTACATTCACATTATTCAATATTCAATTTCCTCTCATCAGTTTAATTTGTCATACTGTTTTATTAATATAACCTTTTTTATTTAACAGTATTTTGTTAATTTAGTTCGATTTAATGACACCAAGCACACTTTGCAGTCTCATATTGTTTTACTGTTTACAGTTCAGCCGCTTCACTATCAACATATCAGTCAAGCATTCAATCTCAATCATCTGTACAAAAATGCTATTGTATTACGTTTTATTGATTAATAAGACTAGAGATAGAGAAAAAACTTAGAGTTAAAAAGTGCCATAAGGTAAGGAATGTTTTGACAGTGTTTCAGGTCAAGAATACCTTTTGTTGATTCAGCATGAGGTATGTGAATCCTCTTCCACAGAGGGCGTGCACGTGTTTCGGGTGCTCCTTCAGAATGGCACTGAAGTCAAATACGGCTGTTTTTCGTTGGCCCAGCAAGGCGTAACACCTCGCTCTTTCTAGCAGTGAGTCTGCTGCCTCGCCACCTTGAAAAAGACACAATGAATTTACTGTATTTGCAATCTTATCTCATTTCATTGAGCTTTATAAAGGCCAATTTCAGCACAACCACAAAGGACTTGTGGTTCGATCATTGTTGATCATTATTCCAATCTACGTGCAACATCACGCAGTTAATGTAGTCACCAATTAGCAACAGACCAGCAACAAATATCAATAACTCATCAAACAATAATTCTGTATTCACCGGAGGCCATAATAGCAATGGAGAGGTAGGCCACAGCCTCTCTGACAGCGCTCTCCTCTCTTGTGCGCTCCAAGATGCGTTTTGCAGCTGAGTGGCAGTGTCCCTGCAGCAGCACTCTGTCGTTCTGTTGTGCCACTGCCAACAGGGGGCGCAAGCAGCTGGTGTCGCCACACAAGATGAGCTTTTTCAGCAGCTACAGGGAAAAATGTCAGCCATGAAATCTTAATTTTTTTCACTGTAAAAACTGTCAAATTAAGAAATAATAACAATAATAATAATCAGCTGAGGTTGACTGACACTACATTTATTGACTGAGAGTAAAAACAATAACGTCAGAAAGTAAAAAATGAAATAAAAATGAAGAGAACAAATACAGAGTAAATCAGGCCTATTCAATGGTTAAAAAATCCTTTACATTTTTTTCTGTTCAAAAACGTGCTTTTCAAAACAATTTTTTAAAAAATGTTAGAATTGAATTGATCACTGAGGATGTCTCAAATTCCTTAGCTTAATTAACTAATGAAAAAAAAATATATGTATGTCTAATGTAAAAGATGCTCCTGATTGGACCACTTTAAGGTTTCTGTTGTCTGCTAGACAGCTCTGCACTCCTTCATATCGTAGCTCTGCAGTGGTGTATGTGTATGTGTGCCATTGGCTGATGTGACAAACAGATTTGCTGCAGTCATTTTCTTGTGGCAGCAGGCTTGACGAAAAGCTCAATCAACTCATCAACAAATAAACAGATAAATAAACTGAATTAAAAGTGCTCCAGATGAGCCCTCATAGCTCCTTATTTCACGGATGTAATTACTTTGAAGGTGCATCCAGAAAGCATTCAAAGGAAATTTGGTGGAATGAGAGTAACAAAGGTGTTTTTATTGATAATTAATTATGGTTTGCGCTCACTCAGCTTCCTGTTCTATTCCATGGACAGATTGTTTACAAAATAAGTATTGATGAAATGACAGTCTTCCTAAACAGGCAAGAAAACACCCTGAATCCATTTACAAGAAACGTATGTACCTGATTGGTGTCATAAAGAAAGCCTCTGTGCAGCTGCAGCAGGGCAAGGCGCGCCAGGATGGGTGCACGAGGATTGGTGGTGGGCCCAATGGACAGCAGCAACCGGTAGGCCTCCTCCACCCTACCAAGCTGGTATAAGGCATCTGCTGCCAGGATCTGAGGCCCATCAGCACTGGGCTGGAGCTCCATCAACAACACAGCAAGGGAATGGACACCAGCAGGAGTCCTAATGTACAAAGCAGAAAAAGCTGAACACAAAGGGGACAAAAATCACACTGAGTAAACTTAAATGAGAGCTTTCATTACAACAGAGATCATACAATGAAATAAAAAACACTTTTCCTGTTGTGACGTGCAAAAATATTTTCTCTGAGAAAACACTGAGAACAAACATCATACCCTGATCTGTGGTCACCCCTCTTGGATGGGGCCTGCATCTGGTCCTCCTTTTGGTGCTGCTGAGAGTCTTCACCAGAACTGGACTTGGGTTTGTGATCTCTAGTCCCTTCGAGCATGACTCGTCCCTGCTCCAGCAGAACGGTAAACAGCAGCCCGCGGCAGTTCCAGGGCACCAAGCAGCGCACAGCGAATGCTGTTTCCTGAGGATGCAACCTGCTGGCTGTCACATAGTCTAAAGCAGTCAGATAGTTAAAGCCATCCATCATTCGCAGGAGCCCCCTGCCACAAAGTGCACGCACACAGCTGGATGGGTGGGGGGTGTTATGTTCAATCACAGCCTGAAAGTCTTCTAATGCACCCTTGTGGTCATCAGAGAGAAATCGTGCATATCCAAGAAGAACGTGGACCGTATTTTGATAACTCTGCTGACCTTGAGCGGCAGCTAGCTGGCTGCAGATAGAGAGGGCCTCTTTGTGCTCCCCTCTGAGGAGAAGACAATCAGCCAGTCGGACCCGCAACTCCCTTCCTCCCCCATCAGGCTCTAAATGGCACAGGGTCCGTAACCGAGTGATCACAGGGTCCAGAAGTTCAACTCCTTGCGTAGATCGCAGGTCTGCCCGGAGAAGGACCCGTTCTCTGTAATCAGACATGCCCCTCTCCGCCTGCTGACGGAGATGGCTGCGAGCTGCCACTCCAGTTCCGTGCTCTGTGAACAGCTTTTGGAAGTAAATTCGGGCTGTGGCTGGGTGGATCTCAAATGCATTCGCCAGATCTGCGCACTCCTCTGCAGTCCTTCCACCTGCTGAAAAGCAAGCAGCTGCTCGGCTTGTTAGGAGTCTGGCTGCCCTCTCAGGAGTTTCTTGGAATGATTTCCCTGTAGTACTTGCAGATATTTTCTGATCATAGCCATGATGCAAAAGGGAAGAGTATACCTCTGCACTGTCCATAAACCTGCCTGTCAAAAACAAATATGCTGCATGGAGTTCCTGTACGTCTCTGTTGCCAGGTGAGATAGACAACAAAAACTCAATAACTGTAGAAGAAGCTTCTTCTTTAAGCTTATCATTGTCCTTTGTTCCCACCCTCCACTCGCTGTCAACTACCAGAGTGGGATGCATGAGCATTATTTGGTCTGTAAAGGCCTTCACTATTTTTGGAAGGTGCCCTGCTTGCCTACTCTTCATCAGTGTGACAGTTTCAGACTTGCTTTTCTGGTAAGCTTTGAGGTAAAGCTTTAGTCCCTTTAAAGCATGAGGCTCTGATACCAAGCAGGCAAGGGCTCGAGTTATCTCTAACAAAGTGCGAGTTGAACCCTCGGGAGGAGGCTTTTGCTTCCCTTCAAGCATAGCAGTGCAGCGAGCAAAGATCTCCTCACAGGCATGCCTGCCGCTCTGAAGAAGAGACTCCATTTTGTAAATGGTGGCTGACAGATTGTTAGGGCTGAGCGTGGAAAGGAACACAGCAGCAAGACCTTTATTAAGACCCTCTGCAGGCTGATTCTTCCCATGATTGTCAAGCCAACCTTGTAGAGTAGCAATCACCAAGTCCAGACGGGACTTGTCCAATTTTCTCATGTGGGAGACCGCAGAGGTGGCGTGAGTCCTGAAGGCAGACATGTACAAAGAGGTAGCCCTCTCCAGCTCTCCGCTCCTGAGGAACTTGTCTCCATCCTCACATAGCTCTGAAATATTGACTTCAGGTCGAACCAAAGCAGTCATGATTGGGCAGCGGACCCTCTCCCCTTGTTTTGCACTTCTTGGCTGTTCAGAGCAATGGAAACATTGTAGTCTTATGATTAAAAAGAGAAATGAGGATAAAATTTATCTGTGACACATCAAAACTTCTTTTAAAAAAAACTTTATTTTTTAACACAGCCTGAACTCTCTCAGGCAGCTGTTCTGTAATTTCTTTAAGCAGTCTTCAGGAATGCTTCTCCAGGCTTCTTGAAGGACATTCAAAGCTCTTCTTTGGATGTTGGCTGCCTTTTGTCCTGTTCTCTGTCAAGAT
>JAVDPK010002069.1:106353-121398 GCA_034780415.1 Cichlasoma orientale
TTCTTGAAGGACATTCAAAGCTCTTCTTTGGATGTTGGCTGCCTTTTGTCCTGTTCTCTGTCAAGATGATCCCACACTGCTTCAGAAATGTTGAGGTCCGGGCTCTGGGGAGGCCAATCCATGACTGACAGCGCTCCATTGTGTTTTTCTATCCAGGTATGCTTTTGCTGCATTGGCAGTGTGATTGGGATCATTGTCAGGCTGAAAAATGAAGCTGCTGTCAATCAGATGCTTTCCAAATGGATCAAAATCTGATGTTACTTTGGTGCATAATTCCATCAATTTTTGACAAGCTTGCCAACACCACTGGCTGAAATGCAGCCCTAAACCACAACGGAGCTTCCAGCATGTGTCACAGGTGGCTGTAGACACTCGCTGTTGTACTGCTGTCCTGATCAGCTGCCTACATAATGCCAAGGATTTGAACCAAAAAATTCAAATTTGGATTCATCACTCTATCAGACCTGTTGTCACATTTTCAGTCCAGTTCTTGCGTAATTTGGCATAGCTCAGCCTTTTCTCCCTGTTTCTCTTTCTTAAGAATTGCTTCTTGACAGTCACCCTTCCTTCAAGGCCATTGCTGATGAGGCTTTGGGGAGTATCAGTTAATTGACAGGCCAAATACTGAACAGAATGCTCCCTACAAAAAATTTTAAATCAAGAGGGAATGATAACATTACATTGAGTACAAGCTTATCGTGGTGTTTACAGATCCAAATGCTGTGTGGATTTTAAGTGAATGCACACTGTCCCTCTTTTGAGGTGTGTGGATATAACGGACGGATGTTTTATCATTAAACTGATGTTTTTATTGGTTTCATTTTCTAATTTTTAGCATACATATGTGTTAAGTGTTCACCAGTTAGTATTCTCTAAGTGGCTGACTGAATTCTCCCTGGTGGACGAGATGTGTGGGTGTCATATCTAATTGTGTGTGAGTGATTAAATGAACATTGTTTTGTGCCTGATGAAGGTCATGACTTAATTTCTTACACATTATACTGTGCAGACACAACACTGGTTCAATCCTTGAGTTTGGTGCCTTTCTATGCTTGAATGATTCATAGGTCAGTGTTAAGGGATTCCACAAACAAACAAACAAACAAACAAACAAAAACATTCCTTTGAAAATGGTCAGATACAAGGACTGGACTGAAAATGAGTGAGAAAGCAGCCAATGTCCAAAGAAAAACTTTGAAAAACCTTCAGAAAGCCCAGAGAACTACTGCTCAAGACCACTTTTTCAAAAAAAAAAAAATTACAAGAAAGTCTGGATCCTTGGAAGCAAAACCTGAAGAAATGAGGGGTGGCTCAAGACTTTTGCATGGTATTGTACTTTATTTATAACTACATATTTGTAATGTTCAATTTGGTGAAAATGTTTAAAGAAACAAACAAAAACCTACATTTAGATTATCCATTATTACACAACAGCTAAAATTAAACAAACCAAAAAAAAGCCTGATTTTAATTATTGCACGGGGTTAAGTGTGGCTTTTGCTGAGCCATTGTTAACCTACCTGTTACTCTGGCTTTTTAAACAGCAGCAGCGGGCCGAATCCCTCAAGCTACGGGCTTTAAAATGTGTAATTCACGGTTGGTGTCAACTTATTTTCTTAAACCGGACGTCCCAAGGAGAGAAAACTGGGCTCCATTTTTGTCATTCAATAGCCACGGGCTCAATGTTGCCAGGTCAGCACTCACAAAACAGGAGCTGCAGCGGAATTTTTAAAAAAGTGTGAAACAGGTGAAAAGACAGGGAGACCAAAAAAACAAAAAACCAAACAAAAAACATTTTCTATCTCAGCAAACTCCTCCGGGTCCCGTCGCGTCTGCTCTCAGGAGCTCGCTTTGCGTCGCCAGCTGTTGTTTTCGAGAACTCGGGTCAGGTTGCCAGTAGAAACCACTAACACTCGTGCTCGCCTGAAAAGCGCAGGAAGCGTATCGCGCGTGCAGCTTCCTTGATCGGAGATTTTACGCAAAGTTGATAAAATATTTGCTCCTTCACGTGTAATCAGCGAGAACTCCCAGATACGCTGGAAGCAAGAATCACGCTGTGAAAGGAGGGGAATTTATTATTATTATTATTTAAATGCATTAACCGAGGTGTTAATTTTCCTACACACATTTACAGTAAGAGGTTGAAACGTGCTAAATCCTGTTTTACTCACCCGCAGCCTGCTGTAACCGGTGTACAGATATTAAACTCGTGTAGTGAGAAAATGGCAAACACATGTTGATGTGCAGCCTGGCAGCGCATCAGCTGTATTTGCCTCTATTTAAAAAAAAAAAAAAAAAGAAAAAAGAAGTTTGAGGTTATCATGCCGCATGCACACACACATAAAATCAGTGATACATGTCGTCCTGTACGGGATCTGTTATTTTTCCATCCTGTGACTACTGACAATGTGGGGCAGCTGTTCTTTGTGCTCTAGCCGAAATTTGCAATTCATGAGGTCGGTGTAATCCAACTGAAGAATAAAAGCTCTTCAAGCACCATGCTCACATTTTCTTTGTATGGGGGTCCTGCATGAGCTCAGAACTGCACACCAGCTGCTGCCGTTCAAACACACAGTCCATACTCCCACCTTGTGGCCACAAAGTTTATTCATGACATATTGTATGATGACATGTGTGATTACAGTAGCACCCTGTCATAAATCTGTACCACAGAAGACCACAGTGAGCAGAAAAATATTAATCCATAAATAAAAAAAAATACTGTGAACTGCAAAACATGTACAAATATTTATATCTCAAGGACAATGACCTAGATTCCCATTAAACATTCTTAAATAAACACCTTAAACTGGAAAATCCAAGGCCTTTACTGTCAGTGGACTGAAATGACACACATACACACACACACACATACACACACAAAAACTCTCAAAGTGAGATACCCAAACACCACAAATGAGAACCATCCGTTTAAATGGAATATGTGTGGTGAGGAAAAACCCAGTCTACTGCACATTGACACCATTTAGTTGCAGGAAACTGAAAAACTGACGTCCTTTGGGGATTTCAGTTTTCTTCCTCTGCGAAGGTGCACAAGAAGAACCAGTAGCTGAGTTGTTGTGCCAGACGTTCGCGTCACAACAAGATGAGGGAGATGTCAGACATGGCAAAAAAGCTCTGCCTACTACAGTGCTGCACAGACATCATAGATGTACACAGAGCGATCACACACACACAGTTTAAATATTCAAACTGAAGAAGTCTTTCCTCTGACTAGTCAAAAGGAAAATAATTTCAAGCACATACTCTTGGAGGTAAAATAATAACGTACACTACATCAAGGAAGTACAGCTTCCTTGCTTATGCTTTAAGCACAAACACAACCTGCTTACATTACAGTACTGCTGTAAAACCACAGCCTCCGCTCCTGGCATTTAAGAGACACCACACAAAATGCTGGAGGTTAAGTTGTATACTGAACTCTTTTTTTTTTACACAGCTGCCAAGAGTTACTGGAAGGGGACTTCCCTTAATGATTTTTTTTTATTTACTTTATCCACTAACTGTATATTGCAAAAACACTATGTGTGTTAAGAGGTATGATGTGGTTCCTAAAAATGCTAACAATGTTACTGTCATCACGTGTTTGAGGAGGCAACTTTGTGTTCAAAACTGCCTTTTGCACTGTGACAAATCAATGACTTCATACATTTACATTCAACATTTTAAGTTTCTGTCTGAATCAAACAATCCAGCCTATCAGATTTTCACCCTTCTCCAAGTTGTCAGTTGGCTCTAATCTAAGTCTGCATTACTCAGTGGCATCATTCCAGGTTTCTGTGGTTGTACCATATAGCTACAGACAGTAATGTCCCTTCCAGAAAATGTCTAGTCTTTCACACTGGCATCCGTGGCTGAATAATTTATGTTTCCAGTTGTATTATAGATAGCATTACACTTGTGTCACCAGGTACAGCCCCACTTGTTCTGTGCTGCTCCATTCAAAAGGCTGTGAATGCCTGCCTCTGCTCAGGCCTCCCCTGCAGCTTCTCCAGGTTTTCCTGTAGCAGCTGGGCACAGCCGGATAAATCCATGTAGTGTAAGGCTGAGAAAACGTCGCTGAGCTTGGCGGAGGACCGCTGGCTCCACAGCCTCAGCATCTGGTACTGCTTCTCCATGGAACCGAGAGCGAAACCGGCCTCCAGCTCGATTCGCTCCAGCTGCTGGTCAGCCACCTTCAGCAGACGCAAGAACTCCTTCCACCTATGCAAGGGTACCTCCTTGATGATCGCGTAGAGGACGATGGCCGGCCAGTGATCTGACTGCTCGTCTTGTCTGACAACTGGAAGGAGAGAATAGCTTACAATCAGAGGACATAGAGCACTCTGCTGCTTGTTTTGCATTATTCTGCGGTTAAAATAATCTGTGTTTATGTTAAATAGAGCCTTTGTGTAGCAGTTCATCCCCTGTCTCAAACGAGTTGTTTTTGCTCCTTTCCTTTGAAGACCATCCCTTTTTGAGATCACCATATTAGGATATCCTGTCTCATCGATGTCATACAGAGCAGAGATGTCACAGTGTACAGTACCGTGCAGAAGTAATGCCCCATTTCTTTATATTTTGCTAGGAAAATGGGAAAGAGGTGCACTGATTTCAGAAATAACGTTGGGGTCTGGGCTCTGGGGAGACCGATCCATAACTGATAGTGTTTGATTGTGTGTGTGTGTGGTTGTTTTTTTTATCCAGGTATGCTTTTGCTGCATTGGCAGTGTGTCTGGGATCATTTTCATGCTGAAAATTGAAGCTGTTGCCAATCAGACTCTTTCCAGATGAAAAGATGTGTTTCATATCATGTAGACACTCACTGTTATACCTCCTGATCTCCTCCATATATATATATTGATGACATGAACCAAAAATTTGAAATCTGGATTGAATAATTTGGCATTTCTCAACCTTTTCTCCCTGTTTCCCTTCATTCCTTCCCCTTGACTTCTTGACAGCCACCCTTCCATTGAGACCATTTCCTATGATTCAACAAACAGTAGATGGATCTCTCAGGTCTTTGCTGGATTTGTTCCTATTTCCTAAGAACGTGGCTGTCAGATTATGTTCATCTGCTGTGCCACTTTGCTGTCCATTTTCCTTGTTGTTTTTTTTTAAGGACATACAGTACTGCCCACCATGCTGCGATATGCCAAGTTTTTGGCTAGTAGTTCTTTGAGAACTGCCTTAATGGTGGAAAAAATACTCTTCTGTGTCTCTCCAACTTTGCTATCTTCTTAAAAAATAAAATAAAATAGAAAAACAAGTCTGGATCCTTGGAAGCAAAAATATAAAGAAATGAGCAATGACTCAAGACTTTTGCACAGTATTGTGTATATTGACCCTGTAACGTAAAGCTTGTACTTTGGAAAATTGTAACCTCAAATTTAAGCGTAACTAGAGGTCATTCAGAAGGTGAGCAGAGGAATTTGACCACACCATGTCAGGATATCAGCACTGGTCCTTTAAAGAGAAAAGCCATTTACCCTCAACAGGACAAAATCCTTCTGTAAAACATCTGGCAACACGCAGTCAGGAGACATAATGTTACAGAACACAGTGCAAATAAAAACCCTATCTCAAAACTTAAGAGAAGAAATACAGAACATAATCCTCACCCCAGTTGCAAGAGCACTACAGTAAAAAGAGGTTTTGGTTTCTTAACCATGAATACCAACAACAACGTGACCTTACCAATGACTGCAGTTGTATTTAAGGAACTCCTACAGACTTGAAAGGCTTACGTTAATCTGAATATCAGGAGTTTACCATATGAGACAGTTAACAGGCACATGTATTCATTATCTGATTTGCCATTTGACCTAATGTCAAATTGCTGACAGACGTGAAAACCTAAGGGCGTCCTATTTCCAAGTTTCCACCTCCACAGATGTGGTTCTGATAAACACCATGGTAAAGCAGAAGAGACGAAACTGTGAAAACAACAGCGCTTACAGATAGTATACCACACCTATAATCAGATGGACAAAAGTGCTGCAAAATCATTTTTGAATTTAAATAATATATTTCAATTAAACCATTTGGCAGTAGTGATGTAATGACTAGTGCTGCCTTTGAACAACAATTTTTTTTTTGGGGGGGGGGGGGATTCAGACTGAAAACTTGACAAGTTACTGGTTTAATGTTGATGTTTGTTTAAAATCTAAGTCTTTTTTTTTAATTCAATGTCAAACAGCTGACTAATTTCTACTCATTTTATTAATCATACTCTGTAATCGCAGTGTGACTATGTACTGAACGTAATCTGCTTGGATAGCACTTAAATTAAAACCATCTGTCAAACATTGAAAGAATAAAAATTAAAAAAAAATACATTGCAAACACACGTTACTTTTTCCAGCAATGACCCACTGTCTATCACCTATTTAGGTGCGCCGGAAAGCATCCGCCATTGATCACAAATGCAGCCAGCTTTACTGGAAAACTCAACTTTAAACACCCTCTGCTACAGGTTTTCACACAGCTTTCAACTAATTTCCTGCAATTTGAGCTATCAAGATGTAAGTCTCACTTAAAAGAGGTTTTCATGTCTAAGTTTGTCAGCTTTCTTGAGAAATGCAGAGTGAGTGGGGAATTTAAGCAGCGACTTTGTAACGGCGCACATCATCTCGGTCGTTCAGCACAGAAAGAAAATGCGCTCTTGTGTGTCAAAGTATTTAAGCAACAATCGACAGTAAATTATTTTATCCTGCCGATCAGCCTGCGACAAAAGCATTAATTTCACTTTTTCATTTTTACTCCTATCTGACCAAAAGATTTCAGACGTGACCTCTGCCTTTTGCTGTATTATTCCACAGAACAAAGCCTGCTTCGAATATGTTATAAATACATAAATGAGTGGATGTAGTGCGTTCTTTTTTGAGTCACATAGCCTCTCTGAAAACAAGAATATGACAACAGCTTCCTTTACACTGAAAGTGTGAAGAGGCCATAACACCACTGAGTTTCGCGTGGTACACAATTGTTTTTCTTTGTTATAAATAATCATATGATTCTATTAGCATAACTGTTAGTACTTGGCATCATAGTATCAGTAGTAGCAGAAATAATATCATGAGATGAGCTCTGCTACAGTGTCGCATTTATCAATTTTATATTGCCAGTTATGCCATAAAAACAACCATCAGTGGCTACCTCAACCCTAAAGTGCGCTACAGTGCACTGTTTTCTTTTGACTCTGCTTTACTGAACTAACATTTAAAATAAGAAACACTTAAAAACACTCCTTACACTGCGAATGCAGCGCTTCAGTTTTAGCTACAGAGCTACTTTTTTTTTATTACACATCCATCACCATGTCATTAACAAAGTCCAAAAAGCTGCAAGCGGTGCGTTGTAGCCACGGGTCAAATACTCACTCTTACCTATGGGGTCACTGACTGGCACTACAGAACTAATGTAGGTAGGATGTTCTGATATGGCTGGATTCTGAATGAGAGGCGTCATGGGAGTTCCCTCAGATACTGTAAGTGTCTTGAAAGAACAAACGAGACAGTGTAAGCAAAAACTCTGAAGAGTAAGACAAGGATGAGCAAAAAAATTTTCAGCCTTTCTCATGAACTAATTATAAGCTAATGAGCTAATTATCGTTAAGAACTATGCACAAGAAACTGTGCACCGACAGTAAGTCTAGATCGCTATCTTTAAAGAACACAAAGTGCATGAAACTGAGCACAAACCTGTGTGGTCGGGTTACCGCCTTGATGACTGGGTTGTTCTGTTAAAAAGGAAAGGAGATATAATCATTGAGTTTCCTGCCTGTTAGTCAGGATGCGTTCAGGGTACATTTTTAAAACACAAAGAAATTTGAACAGATTTCTTTGAAATGCACAACTGTGTTGGTGGTTTCAGAGTGTGTAAGGAATAACGTTAAAAAATTTGTGTTTGGCTGGGATGCGTCATAGTATCGACTACCCAAAGGTCAAGTAATGCAAAAGGAAGTACCTCATAACTTAATTTTGCACAGCAAGTATTTTCAGGAACTTAAATGCTGAAGCTGTGATAAGCTGGGGATTTAATACAAGACAAAAAAAAACCTACATGAATGTTTCCAGTGAATATCTACCAAGCCGCCAAGTTTCTAGTTGTAGATACTTACAGTATTAATAGTAAATGGGGGAAATAAACAGACAAAAATTTGCTGATACTATTACACGACCTTTGTTTTACTGTTTAGAAATACAAATACCTCAAACGTGTTCTTAAATACGTCACTTCTCACTTGATCACATTCCACCGTGTGATTACCGTTTTTGGGGTCCTCGGCATCTTTGCTCCTGCTCCAGCAAGGAGAACTGTCTTTGTGTCTGAGCATCTTCATGGCGAAGAGCAGCAGGAGCCAAGGAAGCAACAGAAAGGTCGCCACAACCACTACAAGGAAAATTGTTGGTTTCTCTGCTGCAGACACAAAAACACACTCCATGTGTCACCAATTCTAACATACAGTTATTCCATCTTTATCCTCCATGTAAGCTGGATAACAGTCAGGGGCTGCTACGCCTGCTAAAATATCTGTAGCCAATCTGATGTGTCACAAAACTAAACCAGAAAAGCACAGGGCAGTGAGTAATTCTATCAAATTTGTTGTTAAAATACAAAATGAACACTAACGATTTTTTGGTAAAGGTCTTATTTGCGGATTTGATGTGTTCATGAAAGCCAAGGGTCTTGAAAATGGAGTTTCAGTTGGAGCTGGAGTTGGAGTTGAAGCTGGCGTAGAGATAAATGCTGCCGTACAATGAAAAAAAAAGAAAAAAGATACAAGCATAGACAACGCAATGTGAATGCATTAACTTACAGTAAGAAAAATACAACTTTAACCTTTTATCTGTTTCTTGAAGACAACAATTTACTATTCTTGGTGCTTTTAGAAATTTGGCTGCAAGAGTCTCAGTCGTGCTTTTTCAGTAGCTGCACATCAGAAGGTTTTTGGAATTTGGAATTTGGGCTCTTCTTTCAAAGAGAACTACTTTAGTTCAGCAATGTTCGTGGGCTGTCTGGTGCAAAAGACTTGAAAAGTAAACCCCCAGTTTCTATTTTTCAAGTCGCTTTTCCACAGAGCTACTTGAGGGGTTATTGTGTTGCTGCCTGTACAAATCTTCAGAGCAGTCCCCTGAGATGTGTAAACTTAAAAATAGTGGACGCAGTCCAGGCTCAGAGGCAGCTGAGCAGTCTGAATTATAAGGACCTTTTCCAGCCTATACGCGTGATGTTTGAATAAAGTATTCATTACAGATGGGAATATCACAATAATTCCCCGGTTATTAGATAAAATAAATTGTGTTTTGTAACCTGTATTTGTAACTGAGACATAATCAGAGATAGCTGTGGAAGATTCACTTACTTTCATTTGGCACTTTAGTTGTAGATGCAGTTGTAGGTGGATTTGTCGACGGTGGCGGTATGGCACATTGCTTCCTGAATTCTGAGTCATTCAGACACTCTGTCCTATAACAAAGGAGAGAGCAGTATAGACGCCATCTGACAGCTTATATTTATCCTGACATTAAAGGCCAGTGAGGCACCAATACAAACAGTTAGTGTTCCTGCTACCTGAAGCTAATATCAAGGTTCAGCAGTCTGAGTCATTCAAATGATGAGCATAAAGTCAGTCTGTTGCTATAAGATTCCCTCTGTGTGCTTGCTTGCAGTGTTTCCTACTCAGTCACAGGGGAACAGAAAGCGTGAACTCAGGTGGCTGAAGGTTCATATTAGCATCAGGCAGACATTCAAACACATTCTGTATCTAAGCTGAGCAGATTCCATAAATCTAAATGTGGCGGCAAACAGTGTGTTTTTGTGGGACAATGCAGGAAATGTTAGCCATAGAATAGAATAGAATACTCCTATATTTTGCAATATCCAATATTCATTGACCAAGTGCAATACTCACCAGCTTCATTATTAGATGTATATACTTATTTTATTTTTTACAATGTATATATTTTATAATTCTGTTTTATTTTCTGTATATTTTTAGAAGTTCTGTTTATGTTTTAGAAGGTTTGACTTTCTACAGCATGGCACTGAACAGGAGTGGCCCTCCAATCTCATTGAACTCTCTGTATAATGACAATAAAGGCATTCTATTCTATTCTATTCTATTCTATTCTATTCTATCCTAAAAAGGCTTCTCTGCTTCCTTCACATGCATTGGGTAAAAGCCAGACTTTAAAAAAGGGCACATCTTGCAGTCAAAATGTGGGACACTGTCTTAATATTTTTTCTTTTCTTTTCTTTAAAAAAAAAACCCATTATGGCACAATGATCAGAAGAAATAGTTTCACCAAGCAAAACATGAACATCCAGGGGACCCTTTAATACAAATGTGCAAAACTGGGAAAATATTCTTAAACATGTGCTGTTTAAGAAAAAATGTGCAAACAGTGCATTAATAAAATTTCCATAACCATATCTTTATCAGTAAAGCGACTTGCCTATTATTAGGACTTTTGAGATCTGCAGAAATGCTGTTCAGCACAGGTAGTCAGAGCCTCAGTCAAACCACAGGAAATATGGGAGGGGGAAAGAAATTTGAAACCATGTTTCCTCCATTTAAACAAAACAAAACAAAAAACCCAACACATCCTCGGCTGAAATCAGGCCATGCTCAGCTCAGCCACAAACATACTGTAGATCAGTGTTTAGTTAGCACTGACAAATAGCTGCCACTTATATTGAGTAAACTACTGGCCAACTAAATATCACGAGAAGGTAATACACATTAAATACACACACATTACTGAAGAAACATCGCAACCTTTGTGCATACTAGTACACAGTATTCATTTACAATACACTGTAAGCTATCACTACAGTAAGAATATATATTTTATATGATTGCTCTTGTGGGTCTGTCACAAACAAACTCTAAGCATGTTTGATACGTTTTTGTCTGTTACAGTGTACAATCTTCTACCTCTCGCAGTCTTGGCACTTCTTTGTGTGGTCAGCATTCTCTGAAAGGAATATGAAGGCGACTGTGAACGTGGGTATTTAAAAGTGAGACTGCTGTTATATTAGAAAATGGATCAGCTTTGCTGCAGTGAGTATCAGCCTAATGCTTCAGCATCCTTTAAGTGTACTTACTTGAAAAATCTGGACAGGTGCATTTCATGCAGTTCAGTGACTGCGCATGCCCTAAGTTGTAGTATCCCGATTTACAGCGACATACTACGTTCCTGTTAAAGTTGCAGGGCTCCTTTACCGTCTGATCATCTGGGGGGGGGGAAATAAAAGACACAGTCCTGATAAGATCACAGGACATATATTCTGTACTGTCATGTTTTTTTTTCATCAGTTTTAAATTCTGCTTCAATATTCATGTGGAACCCAGAATGATAATTTAACAGGGAATTCAAACTGCTACGCACACAAATTTACATGTTTTTATACTGCAAAGTCTCTGATCTCAGTGCGTGCACAAGCGTAAACTGATACTCAGAAAATATCAGTCTACTCTTTTATTTTGGTCAAGTTTAAATTCAGCCCCCTTTACACTTTATCTCTCAAGCTGACCGCATGCGTCAGTGGAAACTGAGCAGGATACTTACGATAACAGGAGTCACACCTCAAACACTTCTCTATGGAGTTTTCTATTTCTGTGTAAGTGCCATCCTCACATTTCTTGCATTTGTACTTTTGAACTAGATCATCACAGGTACCAACTTTATGATATCCTGGGAAAGAGAAAAGAGAAGGGTCACTGTGAGATGTCTGCAATGAGTTTACAAAGACCAGTGACTGGTAGTAATGTTCATCTTACCAGCCGGGCACACTTTGTAACAGGAATCGCTAGTTTCTCCTGTCCCCTCAGTGTGACTCTGTCCACAGGAAATCAGTGCAAGGATCAGTTGGAACACCTGAAACAAAAACTGAGGTCTGAAGATCTGAGGTAACACGTTAAAGAAGATGCTCCTGTGTGAGCGGGGCTGACATTTTGTCACAAAAAACACAGCAAAGATAGAAATGACCGCCTCTCATCACGTCAGTGAAGAGGAAAAACTTGCTTTGCTATTTCTATGCATCATCAAGGAGGTCTAAAATATGGGCAGCATATTCATTAAAAATCTAGATTATCTGCTGGGATTAAAAATCGAACACGTATTTTCTGAACTCCAGCACGCGTATCCATGCAGATCAGCGAGGATTTGGTCAATTTTAAAGGCAGAGCTGAAAAGATGTCAGACCTTAAGACACGAGAATCTTCCATCCTGCACTGAACGTGACCATCAGAGATCTCCCATACATGAAAGCATATTGCAGACCTCTGTCCAAACATATGGACTGATGTTTCAGTAGCCCTTTGCTGATGCATACAAGTGAGGACGGAACCCGATCGAGCGTTAGCTGTACTGTTAAACGTGTAATTTAATTCTATGCACAGTCGGTGATCATCCAGCTGGAGCTATGCTGTTAGGCATCAAAATACTGAGAAAGCTACAATCTATACAAATTTATATCAGGGAGTGCAAACCCTGCACAAAGGTCAAATAATTTCTGACTCATAGGTGAGTGAGTTAACAGGAGTTAATCTGTGACGATCTTCTAATTACTGTGACACGGATTAGTGAATATTTTCAGCACAGATGCACATTTTTTGAAAATAAGTGATAAACCAGGTGATTAACAAAAAAATTACTCAATTTTCCTTTTTAAAAAAAAATGCAAAAATTTCAAACATCCAGTGATGTCAGCCGCTAAAAAGTAAACCTTAAGAAAACCATTGTTTATTTTTTGTTCATTTTTAATCCTTTATTTAGTCTTTAACTTTACTGTGGTGGGTAAATGTAAATAAATATCATTGGGTGGAGCAAAAGTAAATTTACAAAGTTATTAAAGATAAAGGAAGCGAGACCACGACAGAGAGTAATCAAGAGACCTTCTTCGCTTGCCTCATCCTCACACAGCCTGTTCCCTATAAACAGCACAGCCTCAACAGTTTGCAATAACTAAGATGCAGTTACACATGGAGCTTCAATATCGACACTAAAAACGGAAACCACAACAGTGAGGACGTGCACTAGTTTTATTAGTGGCAGCAATGCACTTTACAGTCAGTCAAGAATAAACAAAAGAAGAGCTCTCAGATAATATTAGTTCATAATAAATATTTATCCTGCACTCATTAAGACATAATGTCTTAATGGCTGCACCCATAGCACTCAAAAATAAAGAAATTCCACTCAGGCAAAACTGCATTAAAGCATCATCCAGTTCAAACCTATAAACAGGATTACTTACCCAGACAAGGTTCATTTTGGGAGAGCAGGCAGTGTGGAAGTTAAACAACCAACTTTTGCTGAAATTCACTCATTTGAATGCAAAACAAAAAAAAAAAAAATCCAGTTATCACCAGCAGGATGAGGCGCTCTGACTGAGCCGGCGCGCAGATTTCCTTTAAAGCTGAGTCAAATTAACGGTTTTAGGAAGGCTTTGTTTGTGTGAATGTGTGATCGTGTGTTTGTGGGTCAGGGCTTTCAGTTCTTTGGAGTCTTCAGAGAAGTGTTGCGAGAAACAGGAAACAAAGTCAGATCATGTAACCACCCACCCCTTACAGACACACACATACGCACATAGTGACAGTGTAATTCCACTGAACCTCAGTGATAATCGTGCGATTCACAAGTACTAGTGACATGCATGGGGATATTTTTAAGCTGGACACGGTGATTAGATCAGATGGTGGTGAGGAGCGGTGACTGTGGGGAGGGTCGCTACACTGTGAACATTTTCCTTCTCTGTAACCAAAAAAAGAAAGAAAGAAAGGAATTTAGATCACACAGTGGGTTGGACAACAGTGAGAATCAAACAAATGCTGTGAACTCAGCTGCTCATCAGAGGAGTGAATATTGATCCCTCCTTCTTTCTTTTTTTTTCTTTTTTTAATCCAACATTAAAGTCTGTCGAGCTGTTACACAACACACAATCAGCAGTCATTTGCTGCACTGAAGCTCCACTACATCCCAAAGAGTATTTTGTGCTTGACTGCTCATTCAAGCACAAAAACATGTGTGAGTGTCATTTAGCCCCTAATATCTATTTTTTCAAACTGTAATCAGAAGCTTCATATTCTCTGTTATTATTATTTCTTCCATAAAGAACGCTTCAGGAAATCTTTCTGTTCTCTGTAAAACTCAGAGGACAGTATCTATCGATCTATCTGTTTATACTCTAATCACATTTTATTGGTTCAAAATTTCAACTGAACACCACACTTTTGCCAAGAACTAAGAAACTGCACCTTAAAGAGGTGTACATTTAGAATTTATATTTAAAAATCAAAGGAATACATTTCTCATATGGCATGGTGCGCTGTCCAGATGTCCACACACCTTCAAGAGGACATCAGTGGGCAATCGTTTCTTTATTTTCTGCTAAGTCTGCTAAGTCTTAGAAATCTAAGCTATAACGTGATCCATATTCATGTCTACAATTCATTGTAAATTACAAACTACAACCGAACCTCTTTTTTTAAAGGGTGACTGTGTTGCTGTTTGAGAAGGAACGATTCAATAGCAGAAATAAAGCAACATAAAAGCAGGAGCCGTGAGTGCAACAGAAACGTGACCAAAAGCAGTGCAAGCAAAGGTGTTTGGTTCCCTGCTGTAATCACAAATGCACACTGACATAACTCCACATGTCCTCATTTCTGTTCTTCTACATCAGTTGGATAGTAAATATGCCACATTAAAAAGGGGGGAAATTCAGGCACTGCTAAACTGCTAAACTAAAATACCCAACTCTTATCTGATGTGTCAATACGCTTGATCCAGTGAGTCACAGAGCTGTGAGTTGAAACACAAAATGAGCATAACAGTGCAAAGCATTCCCAAGCCAGCCAAGAGGCACCATCTCTCCTGGTGGAGCAGTAATGGGGAAAAAGCCAGTAAACCTTTGGAATTACTTTTCAACAATAACTGGTTATATAATAATGTGAGCCGATCAAGGTTATAATAGTTTTGGATTTTACATTATAGTTTAGTTTTAGTTAGTTTTTACTTTTTTTTCTCTAAATCA
>JAVDPK010002069.1:126904-156100 GCA_034780415.1 Cichlasoma orientale
CACACACACACACACACACACACACACACACACACACACACACACACACACACACAGGGACAGGGACAGTGACAGTGTAATTCCACTGCACCTCAGTGATGAGATAGTTCAGACATACATGGGCATATTTTATAAGCCCATGACATCATTTTTAGATTGAATGATAGTTATGAGTGGCGAGTGTAAGAGGTGGGCTGGTATGGCCTACTGAGAATATATTAAGCATGTTAGCGGCTTTAAAGCACATGTTTTCTTTCTCTTTAACCAAAAATAGACATTTACATCACACTGTGTTGGTTGGAATAACACATTGAAAAAGAAATGTTTTGTTGAAATCCTTTTTATTGCGTTCATCTGGTGGTCGGTAGTAAGAATGAACAAATAGTCGCTATTCGTCTTGATTAAACGATTGGTCAATTAAACATCCCGAGAAGGTTATGCAAATTAAATACATTACTCCGGTTGCATTCCTAATCACTTGTGCATACTGTTACACAGTATTCATATGCAATATACTGTAAGCTATCACTGCAGTAAGTTTATGTACTTTATATGATTCGTTCCTTCATTTGCAGTGCGCAGGCTAGCCAACGTGTGTGTTTAATATGTTGTTGTCTGCCCGCACCTCCTCGTGTAGTCAGCATTCTCTGAAAGGAATAAAGGTGACTGTGAATGCATGCATTTGTAAGTGAGATTGTTATTATTTGGCTTATTAAACAATATGGCTGCTGTCAATGCCAATTTAGTGCTTTAACATCCCTTGAGTTTACTTACTGGGACAATTTTTACAGGGACATTTCTTGCAGTCCCTCAGATGGTCAGATCCTGAACTGTAGTATCCCACTTTACAGTCACATACTACGTTGCTATTAAAGGAGCAGGGCTGTTGTACTACCTCATCATCTTGGGAAAAAGCAAAACACAGTATGTACATCTCAGTCTTAATAGCTGAAATATACACAATCCTGAGAAGGCCAAAGAGTTTCATGTTATATTTCCATCCACCCATCCATTCATCTCTGCTTGTCCTGGAGGCAGCAGTCTAAGCAGACCTCCTTCTTCCCACCAACCACCTCTAGCTCTTCTACAGGAATGCCAAGGTATGCCCAAGCCAGGGAGAGATATAATCTTGACAGCATGTATTGGTCAGCCCCAGGATCTCCTCCCATTTGGAGATGTATGAAACACATGGCACCCAGGAGCCATCATAGCCAGATCCCACCTAAACTAGGTTCTTTGGATTTGGAGGAGTTGCATTACTACTCTGAGCTCCTCTCAAATACTTGAATAAACTTCTCCACTTGGGGCAGCAGCTCACTGCCAACCAGGAGTGGCCATTGCACATTTTTCAGGCAAGAACCAAAGTCTGCTGCTGCACACTCAGCTGATGTCCCAAAATGTCCCAGTGTGAATTGAAGGTCATCACTCGATGAAGTCGGGACATGCTCCTGACACGCCACTAAAGCATATCCCTTCTGAACACCTGGCTGCACCAAGAAATTCCTTCCATAAAAGTTATGATCAGTTATAGTTATGAACACACACACAGACATACATATATATATATATATGTATGTATGTGTATATATATATATATGTATGTATGTGTATATATATATATATACATACATATATATGTGTGTGCGTGTGTGTGTATAATCTAATCTAATCGAATCTAAAGCATCAATGACAAGTTAAAATGGGAGTGCACACAAATGTGAAGCCTCTAATCTCGGTGTGCACAACCTCAAACTGATACTCTGCAAGTTAAAAGTGGCAATGTTGAAAGATTTCCCACCCCAGACAGATTTTACTCATCAAAGCGCTTCGACCACATCACACTGGTTTAACAGAAATATGAGATCCACATAAGATCATCACAATAAGAAGTTTACGGTGCAGCAAAAAAGGAGCCTCGGGTTTTATATAATTAAATAACCAGAAAACACAGTCTACTGTTTTATGTCGGTCCAATTTAACTCGAAGCCCACTTACACTTCAGCGCACAAACTGACAACATGTGTAACAGTAAACTGTAACTGAGCAGGATACTTACGATTACACGAGTCACACCTCAAACACGTCTCTCTGTAGTTTTCTATTTCCGTGAACGTGCCATGCTCGCATTTCTTGCATTTGTACTTTTGAACTGGATCATCACAGGTACCAACTTTATGATATCCTGGGAAAGAGAAAAGAGAACAGTCACTGTGATACGTCCACAATGAGTTTACAAAGACCAGTAATTGGCAATAACGTTCATTTTACCAGCCGGGCACAATTTGTAACACGAGTCACTAGTTTCTCCTGTCCCCTCAGTGTGACTCTGTCCACAGGAAATCAGTGCAAGGATCAGTGGGAACACCTGAAACAAAAATTGAGGTCTGTAGATCTGAGGTAACAGAAGAAGATGCTCCCGTGTGAGCGGGGCTGACATTTTATCATTAAAACTGCCACAAAAAGAGAGCCCATTCATTTTGTTCTTTTATGTCAATAAACTAAATAGGTTTAAACTTCAGTACCTTTGTCAAAGCGTATCATTGATACTCTAAAAACTAAATTTAAGGAAATAAATCCACCCAGAGTTGAAAGACCATGACAGAGAATTCACCACAACCTTAAAGTCCGGCAGCAACTGATAAGAAGCTACGTTACTGAGCATTAATATCAATGACAAAAAATAAAGAAATTAAAATCACACACACATCGTTCAGATAAAAACTACAAACTGGATTACTCACCAAGACGAGATCCATGTTGGGAGAGCAGGCAGCGTGGAAGTTAAACAGCCAACTGTCGCTGAAGTTCAATAATTTAATCGGACACAAAAACACAGAACGTGGACACCAGCAGGAAGAATTCTCCCTTCAGCTGATCCGCAGATTTCCTTTAAAGCTGTCTCAAATTAGTTTGCATGCGTGTGCGAGCGCGTGTTTTACGGCGTCAGGGGTTTCAGTTCTTTGGAGAAGTTGTGCAAAAAAACAGGAAGACCATGACGCACCCAGCCCTCACACTGACCCACGCCACACAAAACGGCATAAAACCGCAGAATTTCAGTGACCATGATGTGGACATTGGTGCTTAAGGTTTTATTCAGTACAGGACAGAAATAAACAGAAACAAATTCCAGCAAAATTCCCACTTTACAGGGAAATGGGATCAATTGACTGCTTATACATTAACTTTGATGACACGGCGTTTTCTATTTTGGACGTTCAGATTCTGTTTGATTCTTCGTTTATGTTGGTTTTTGCAGTTTTGAGTGATGTAGTCTGTAGTATTTCCTGGCTGGTTTCCTTATTGCTATCTTCAGGCCTTCTTAGTTTCGTTATTTGAGTTCCGTTCTTGTTTATTTAGATTTGTTTCCCCGTGTTTTCCATACCAGCTTCTGTATTTCTGTGTTTCCGTGTCCGTTTGTGTCCTCGTCCCCTGACCCACGTGTTTTGTTTTACTTCCCTACGTCCCTCTGCGTGCCTGCCGCCCTGTGTTGTATCAAGTCTGCGTTTCAGTTTCCCTGTTTACTTATTTCCTGTTTTATTTTCCATTCCCTTGTTCTGTGTGCGCTGTGTTCAGTTTTTTTCTCCCTTTGTCTCGTTTGTGTGATTCTGTTCACCTGTTCTTCCCAGCTGCTTCCATTCTCCTCTCATTACCCCAGAGACCTGCAGCTTATTGCATTTGGAATCTTTTGCCCAGTTCCTGGGATGTCCGCTGGTAAGGGAACTGCTCTGTCTCGGGCCCATCAAAGGCATCCATGGCCCTCGCTTCAGCGGCTTCAGTGAAGTCGTCGCCAGCACTCCACGTGTCAGCTGGAGATGTGTTCCTGGCCTGTGGTTATTGACACTGAATATTCTGTTTTCATAAATGTGAGTGAGACTGACATTCTTTCGTCTGCACACAGAGAACCAAAAGAAGACTTCTGTCCCTGGCCCCCTGAATCCTAAGACTCCAGCTGGTGGTCCTAAGTTGGCAACTGAGAACGACTTTGTATGGAGTCGACATGTCATGTTCTGTGTCAGAGCCGGATGACAATAAAGACACATTTTACACTCACTATCGACAACTCCATCGTCTCTATCTCTTCTCAAGTCAAGAGTCTGGGTCTGGGTTACTCGGTCTGCGCAACATCAACCTCCATTTTTCACTAATTTTTACACTCCGTCCATCTACAATGGGGTCCAAAGCGTTCAGTTACACAGCCTCTCATCTCTGGAACTCACTCCCACAATCCTTAAGGACACTTACTGTTCACTGTGCCTCTGAATTTGACTCTGAGACTAATAGAGTTCCTTGATCTGAGACTGTTTCTTGTGCTCCTAAGCCAGCACCCCCAACGATAGTAAATTGTGCTGGAGTGCAGGCCCCTCTTAATACTGTTGGCAAGAGAACTGAACTAGTCCCTACAGAGACGTGAAGCCCTCCTTGGTTCAGCCTGTCCCTGCACGCGCACCTGTCCTAACAATGAGAACAGCCAGGTCCCAGTCAAAACTACAGCCTCTGGAAGCAAAGCAGCCCCTTCTCCATCTTCACCGTTGGACACATAGCCGGCCCCCAGAGTCGCTTCACTTTGGCCACTGGCCTCCTGAACCGTTTTGTCTCAGCTGTTGGACACGCGACCAGCACCCTCAAAAGTAAATACTCTTTTACAGTACCATCCATACACTGTTTGTGATACATACTGTACTGTGATCTTTTTTGGGGGGGGCGGGGGGGGGGGGGGTTATAGCATGACATTCATTTATTATACACCTTTTTCTGCATTTCTGCTATGAGGCTTAGATTTTTATTGTTAGGCTACTTTTAATCTTTTGGTGATCAGGAAGGAAGCTGCAGCTTTCTTTGTTTCCTTTGTCTTATCTGAACATCCAACAGCAATGCAGCTCAGGAGCCTGTTCACCACACTGTAAAAGGGCGTTTTCTTTCAAATAAAACTGATGGATGTAGTACTGAAGCACATTTTGAATGCTGTGTATTTCTCAGTCAAAACTTGAACTTTGGACTAGAACTGTATGTTCAATTTTTTGTTGCATTTCAGCATTCCAGTACTTCTTCCTCCCCTGCAGACCCTTGCACCTGATGACCTCAGGGGTCTAATCGGGTTATAGACAATGAGCAAATCAGAGATTGTTTATAGTAATAGAAGGATTTTAAAAGTAATTCTGTATTGAACTGTTAGCCAATGAAGTGACCTCAATACTGGGGTAACATTTTCCAAATTTCCATGTGCGTGTAAGGACTCTAGCTGCTGCATTCTCAATGAGCTGAAGTTATTTTACTGGTAATTTGGATAATCCTGCAAATAGAGCTTTCCAGTAGTCTAACCTGCTCAATATGAATCCATGGACCAATTTCTCAATTTTCTAACTTTTTAATTTCTTTTTTAGCTGGTAGAAAACAATTCTGGTGACCTCATTAATATCATTATAAAAACTGAGGTCCCTGTCCAAAAATAATGCCAAGGCTCCTGACTTGCTTTCAGAGACCAGGGTCATAAATATGAACAAATTTCCTGTCTCTGACTTTTTGGATCAACAACAAGTATTTGTGTCTCGTCTCCGTTTGGTTCTAAAAGGTTTCGAGACATCCAGCAGTTAATGTCATCAGTGCAGCTTAATTCTGAACAGGGGTTAGATCATCAGAGGAAAATGAGAAAAAGTACAACTGTGTACCATCTTCTTTATGATTGTACAAAGCACGAGCATGTAAAGATTAAAGAGTTAAGACCAAAAACAGACCCTTGAGGAACTGCTGAATTTGTGCAGATCTAAAAGTACTAATGGAAACATAAAAACGTCTTTAGGTATGATGGGAACTAATTGAGAACATGACCTAATAAACCACCTGAATCATGAAGTCATTGAATTAAAATGTCACGATCGACACTGTTGAAGGCAGCGGGGAGATCGAGCAGGACTAATAGTGAAACTCTCCATGAATCACTGTTGGTCTTTAGGTCATTGATGATTTTAATAAGAGATATGATCGTTTCTGAAACCTGATTGGTGCTTATCAGAAACACAGTGAGTTGAAATGTATTACTCAGTTGTTATAAACATTTTGCTGAGGAAAGAAAGATTAGAAATAGGGTTATAATTATTAATTACCAATAGATCTAAGTTATGTTTCTCTTGAGTGGTAGCAGTGTAGCGCATTTAAGAGAAACATGGGAAAATGCCAATCTTTAAAGAGCTGTTGATAATACACTGCCCAAAAAATTTTAGTTAGATTTAGGTCAGGCGAGCAGGAGGGCCAGTCAGTGGTATCAAATCCTTCATCCTTCAGGAGCTGCTTGCACGCTCTCACCACATGAGGCAGGTGGATCGGTGTGCACCAGCAGGAACCCAGGTCCCACCGCACCAGCGTAGGGTCTGACAGTGGGTTCATCAGTCAGGGTGTTGTTGGCTAGCCTGTAGAGGTCTGTGTGTCCCTCCATGGATATGCCTCCCCTGACCCACCACCAAACCATTCTGAATGATTTTACAGGCAGCATAACGTTCTCTATGACTTCTCCACGTCTGTCACGTGTGCTCAGGATGAACCCGCTCTCATCTGTGAAAAGCATAGGGCACCAGCAATGGACCTGCCAACTCTCGTATTCTATCACAAATGCCAATCGGGCTCCACGGTGGTGGGCAGTGAGCACAGGGCCCACTAGAGGACGTCGGGCCCTCAGGCCACCCTCATGAAGTCTGTTTCTGATTGTTTGGTTGGAGACATTCACACCAGTGGCCTGCTGGAGGTCATTTTGTAGGCAGTGCTCAGCCTGTTCCTCCTTGCACAAAGGAGCAGATACGGGTCCTGTTGATGGGTTAAGGACCTTCTACAGCCCTGTCCAGCTCTCCTAGAGTAACTGCCTGTCTCCTGGAATCTCCTCCATGCTCTTGAGACTATGCTAGGAGACACAGCAAACCTTCTGGCAATGGCACGTATTGATGTGCCATCCTGGAGGAGTTGGACTACCTGTAGTGACACTGAGCCTAGTCAAATGCAAAAACTATGAAAAAACAGTCAAAAAAGATGAGGAGGGAAAAATGTCTCTGATTAAAAAGCATTCTTTTTTTCTTTTTTTTTGAGCAGTGTGATCACTAAATGCTTTATAAGTAAATAATGTTTATTTATAAAGCACCTTTCACATACAGGTGGTCACAAAGCACTGTACAAAAAATAGTCAAATAAATAAGAAAAATAAATGCCACAAAAACAAAAAAAAATTAAGATGCAGAATAAATTAATATTAGTGAAAGTATCGAGAAAAAGCCTGGCTAAACAAAAAAGTTTTTAAACGAGCACACAGCGTCAGTTAAACTTTATTTTTTTCTTATAAAACAATGAAATCCAGATCGGGAGAGCTCGCGAGGATGGGATCAGGTAAAGCGGTGCAGGTGAGCAGACACTGAGCTTGTGGCAGTGATTTGACAAGAATGTGAAGCAGAGTTACTACAAGAGTTTACCACCTCTAATATTAGAAACTTTACTCTGGAACAAAGTAGCCAATTTGTTACATTAAGTAGTTTTCTGGTTTTAAAATGATTAAATAACTTAGTTTAGTTGGATGAGAATTAATTATTGTTAACCAGTTGGGAGGCATGGGATATTTTTTTTGCAATGAAGTGCATTTTTATAGAAAGATTTTATAGACTTCACAGTTTCTATATTTTCTCTCAGCTCTCCGGCTGATTATTATTATTATTATTTATTTTTATTTATTTATTTTTTTTTTTTGCCATCTTTACATTTTGGTGCTTTAGGTGTCCCACCTATATTAACACTTCTGACAGGAGCGACATGACTGATCCTTGGAGAAATGGCACCAGAGAAAACTGCTCATCGTTTCGCCACATGATGACAGCACCGGTAAATGTGCACTTTGAAAATTCACTAATGCATCTATCGGCCCTGCTTGCGTCGACGTAACGCTCGCTGAGATGCTGTGCCTGTTAAAACGCGAACAAAGTGGGTCGTGGTACAAAAATACAAAGCAACATTTTGCAGAATATTTCCCCCTCCGACTGCACTGTGCCGAGCCTGCAGCAGCAGCAGCAGCACCCAGAAGTGAACAAAGCGACCCGGAAGCGGTGGTCCGACCGGAGGCAGAAAGAACATCAACCTTTTATATTATAGCTGTTCTCGCAAGACAATATCTGCAATCAGGACACAAGGTATTTGTGCATGTCTTTACATGTTTCCATTGCTGTGCATTTGTCTAATGAGCCATAGCGTCTCGGTACGTGCATTAGCACAAAAATGCAATTTCTGTGCTTTGGTTCGTCCAAAAGTTACAGAATGTGGGTTAGAAAAAAAAGCAGCCCTAAAAGTGAAATTTGCTTAAGATGGCACAGCGCCTGTCGGGAGATGAGGCGTTGTGCACCGGTTCCGATTTTGACCTTAACGCATCGCTACGGTTATTTTAATCGGCGCGATGAACCAAGCTGGTCCGTTTCCGTGCTGCTTTTTTTTTTTTTTTTTTTTTTTTTTTTTTCAAGGCATGGTTGTTGTAGGAAGTGTCAGGTTTTTTTTAAGAGGTGGGGAGGCCGGGCTATTCAAACCTGCAATTCGCCGTAAACAATCATTCATGCCTTTGACATGATAAACACACCTTTGTGTTCGTCTCCGGCCGCTTCTTCTCCCAAACACCCGCCTCACGACAACATGTTCATGCTCCTAAAAAATTTGGGGTCTGCAGAATATGGCGTCCCGCCTTATAAAAATAAGGCTGCCATTTTTGTTTCTCTTTTGTCTGGAAATGTTTTAAGAAAACTGTCTGAGGATGTCTGAGTCGCACCGGGGGAGGCTCGATCCGGACGATCCTGCGTCGGTGCGCGTCCGGAGGTGCTCCCGGACAGCCGACGTGTCCGAAAAGTCAAAGAAGTTCAAGTTTTTTCACGGCGTTTATGTGGAAATTTTTTTAAAGCGACGTCCACTTATTTTCAGGAATTCAGACAAAAGGAGCAGAGGGGGCATGAAGTCCGAGCTAAACGGCTCAGTAGCCGTCATGCTGATGTGGTTTTAATAAGTGAAGGCGTATTGTAGGTGTCATTTAGATGGATTTGTTTCACTTTTTACTCTGTAGGCCTGATTTACACACACTGACTTCTAAGCATGATCTAACATGTAGCGAGTTTTTACACTGTTAGACTAAAAAAAACAAAATCTTATTTATTTTTTTAATTTGACTTTTTTTTCATTTAAAATGTGACTTCAGGTCATCAATCATAATGCATTTATTATTATTTATTATTATTATTAAAAATAACTTAAATCCCTCTTACTAGATTCTTCACTTTCTCCCTCACGGGATGGTTTGCTCAGCTGTCATGAGCAAAGTCATTCAGAGGCTAAAAAAATGTGAAAGTCTTACACCTCAAATTGGGATTTTTTTAAATCCCCCATACCTTTTCAAGGTCAGCTGTTAAGCATCTTTAATTATCATAAAGGTCATTAAATTGTCTCCACAGTTTTTTTCCCCAGACAATCAGTGCATTCATGCATCAAAAGCAGAGGTAAATTTAATACATAATAATGCATACTACACAGACAGGGGTGGGGCGGCTGTGGCTCAGGAGGTAGAGCAGGTCAACTAATAGGGAGGTTGGTGGTTCGATTCCTGGCATGCTCCAGTCTCCATGCCAAAGTATCCCTAGTATCCGAAGTGTCTGTACTTCAGCCGACACTGGAGCACGGGGTTCAATATCTTGCTAAAGCGTCCATAGTTCGACAAGATATTGAACCTGATGTATTCATCAGAGTGTGAATGTGTGCGCGAATGTTAGACAGAAAGCACTTAGATGCCAAATGAATGGGTGAATGCAAACGTGTTGTATAAAGCACTTTGAGTGCTCAAGTAGAGAAGAACTAGTCCATTTACCATGTACGCTTGTGCCTGTGGTGAAGATGGTCTGGAGAAGTTACAGCAAATGCACCAGTAATTGGTAACACCTTAAAGTGACATCAAAACGGATGCAAAGCCAGGTGCATGCGAATGTGATCAGCACGAGGCCTTAAAGACAATTCAAGCTTTGTGTCTTGATGAAATATGAAACTAGCCATGCACAGCATGTGGTTGAGGTGTCAGATTTTTTCACCTTCGTAGTTTAAGCCTGTCTGTTTGTAAGCATTAACCTACTCTGCCTACAGTTTTAGCAACAATGCTCTGTAGTAAGGGAGCAGTTCATTATGTGCAGCTTTTGAATGTGACTAAAATAAATGTCACACGCTTCAGGATGGCAGAGCCTCGGTTTAACAACCCGTACTTCTGGCCGCCGCCTCCATCCATGCCAGGCCAGGTAAGTCCACTCAGCATGTAATTACTGTGACATTTCCACCTGCCACTGCCATTTGTTTCCATGTGTGAATGTCTTTTCAGCCGTTCGGCACCAGCCCATCGCCGCTGCGCTGAGAACCGGTCGCAGTTTGCTCCTTCGAGTTCTCGGGCCACATGCGGCCCAAATTGATCTGAGAGGCGCGCACTTATAAGCAATCCATTTGCAAACTGGATGACGAAAAGTCTGAGACATAGTGAGAGAAACGAGTGCAACTTTAAAAAATATGTCGGTTTTTTCCCCACGCTTAGTCGGTCCACTGTTGTTACAAAGGAGTACTATTGTTACAACTCAAAGGCATTAGTATGGCTCTTCACCCAAACTGGCTCCAGTTTGGGTGAAGTTAATAGTTCAGACAGCCACTATCAGGACACGATCCGTTAACTTAACAACGTGCAAACACAGTGCTTTATGTACAGTGAACCTGCAAAGTTGATGCTCCTTCTTTGGAAAGTTCGTACTTTGCAAACTCACTGAGCGGGCTGGATCGAAGCATTTGGAGGGTGGTACGTTGGCCCACCCCGTCATAGGTAAAAAAAGTAACCGTTCCAGTCAGTGTTTTCTGTCCTGCGATATGTTTTGGGGGCATGAATGACATTCACACACGGCGGCTGTTTTCTGTTGAGCATGACCCGTTAACCCTTTCAGCTGGATAACCTGGTCCTCATTAACAAGATCAAGGAGCAGCTGATGGCTGAGAAGATTCGACCCCTGCACCTGCCGCCTACCTCCACCCCTTCTCAGCAGCCTTTACTAGTGCCCACCTCGTCCCCAGACGGTAGCGTTCAGCACGGTATGCCAGTTCCAAAGCCTCAGCCTCAACAGTTGCCGGGCCACCACCCACAGCCGCAGGGCTCTGGACAGCCAGACATCGCCCTGCACGCTCGTCCTGCCTCCAGTTCTGGGCCAGGTACATTCTTCGGTTCATTCTTTTCAAAGGCAGGTACTGGAACCCAATACTGAGAGGTCAGGCTCAGATATTTCCAGTGTGTCGAGTGCGGTCGACCTGTCATGATGTAATAACTGATGCACATTTTACGATCTAGGGCTGGTTTTCTTAGTTTAAAACACTTTGAATGAGATTTCACAGGTTTTCCAGGTTGATAGTTGATGTAACTAATTCATAGTCGTGGCGCAGAAATAAGTCTCCATGCATTAAGATACAGCTCACTGATACAGCTCACCTCATAACTTCCAGATGGAAATATGGACGACAAGTCAGCGGTGAAGGCCAAAGGATTATGGGAAGACTGGCATATGAGACAGCTCAGCGAGCAATCTGCCCGGGTCAACCATCGCTCAGGTACAGCAGTCGCTCCGTCTGTGCAGCCTGTGGGCATGGGGGAGAAAGTCAGCGAGGCAGCTGCTGGTGTTAAATTGAGAGGAGTGTGATAAACTCTATCATATAAGGAAGCTGTCATGAAAGACTGGCACACACACACACGGACACTGATAAGGTGCAGTGAGGGTGAGAACACACCTGAGGGTTTTGTAACACTATAAATACCTGTAGCTTTGAATACCAGCCTAAAGTGTGATACTCTGGTGCACTGTGGTCCTTAGCAGTCTAGTGTTGTGTTAGTCATACCTGCTAAAGTAGTTCTGGTTCCAACCTTCTCAGGTCTGGCTCCCTCATCTCGACCCGACAGCCACAGCGTCTCGGAGGCCCTGACCCCGACGACTCCAACCTCCAGCAGCCAGAACCGCTTGGGTGGCACCCCCTCCATGAACATCATCTCTGGACTTGCTAGTGGTCCTGGTATCGACCACATGAAGGCCGGAGGCCTGGCAGGACTGTTGGGCCCCCCGCCAAAGGCACCTCGGGGAAGAAAGAAGATCAAAGCCGAAAACACATCTGGTCCTCTGCTGGTGGTGCCCTACCCCATCCTAGCTGACCAAGGATGTGTCACCATTGCACCCAAAGAGGGCAAAACCTACAGGTTGGATTCAGGAAGCAGCTCCTGTTGTTTTCAGGCTTTTATTGTATCTTTGCTGATCTTGCAAAGCGGTTGACAGGTTTAAATGAGGTCTGCAAGAATTAATAGGTATTTGCCTGAGACAAGTTTGATAATAATAGAAGTACTCTTTACTGAGGCTTTAACATGAACACAGCTTTCTCATGAATAGACTAAAGCTTAATAAGAAAAAAGTTTGACAAGTACACTGCAAAGAAATGAACCTGGGAATGGATGATTTGAACTCGGGTTGAGTCTCCCAGAACATCCAGGAGGATCGGGATGTGGAGAAAGGCGAGGTGAAAAAAATAACCGTGGTATTTAAAGAACAGGGACTGATGAAGAAGGTAGAAAGATCGCTGGAAAAATGTAGTAATGCTGAAATTGATCGATTAATTTTTACCTCCTGTTCTTACCTGGGAAAACATGGACCGTTTTTTTTCTTATTTTATTCTAGTTTTTAACGATGACCTGGAGTTTCCAGAGGCTGAGTTATAGCCAGCTGACACACTCAGTGATTTCTCATTAGTGTTTTTTCCGCAACAGAATTCAAACTGAGCTCTTAAGACTTTGTCTTAATTTTTGAGGTTAAGACAAAGTCTTAAAAACTCAATTTTGATTCTTTTGTGGGGGAAAAATGGCTGCTAATACGAAATTACTTTGTCAGCTGGAAGTCCTAGTTTGTGAGGTTAGCAGCTCCATAGTGTAGTGGTTTGCACATTTCCCTAAGAAGCTGAAGGTCCCTGGTTCAGTTCCAGGGGACGACCTACATCCCTTGGAGGGTGCATCAGGAAGGGTGTTTGATATCTGCCAAATGAAATGTGCTCAGCCACCTGCTGTGGCGGCTTAAAGTAGCTTTTCTTAATTTGTGAGGCTAGCAGTGCAGCTATAGTTAAAGTTTTTAAAAGATCTGCATTTAAAATCATTTATTACTTCTTAATTAATCAATTTTTGGATTTCACTTTTTACTGCTGCTTTTGACATAAAGTACAATTAAGGCTTGGTCATGATTTGTTTAATTTGCCATGAAAACTCCTGAAGTGGTCTGGGTATTGTGGTGGGAAAAATATAGTCTCTTTAGTTGCAGGCAGATTTTAATTTCTCTACATCGTTTTTTGTTTTTTTTTTTTACATTTCTTCTTGTCCCCTAAAGATGCAAAGTCTGCCCGCTCACCTTCTTAACCAAGTCAGAGATGCAGATTCATTCCAAGTCGCACACAGAGGCCAAACCACACAAATGTCCCCACTGCTCCAAGACGTTCGCCAACGCCTCTTACCTGTCCCAGCACTTGCGCATTCACCTGGGGATCAAACCCTACCACTGCTCCTACTGCGAGAACTCGTTCCGTCAGCTGTCACACCTGCAGCAGCATACCAGGTTGGTCTCAGCAGCCTCCGTGGCTCTACTGCTGTGCGTCTCAAATCTGATTGGTGCTCACACATTACTGATATTTACAGCATTTTTAAATTTGTGCAATTAGAATTTAGTTTGATGTGAATATAGTTTGATGTTTCTTTGCAGGAATTCACTTGCAGTGACCTCTGTCATAAAAAAAAATAAAATAAAATATAATTGCATCTGCTTCTCTTGCTGCAGAATCCACACCGGCGACAGGCCTTATAAATGTGCCCACCCTGGATGTGAAAAGGCTTTTACCCAGCTGTCTAACCTTCAGGTCAGTTAAAGATTCAGATTTGCTGGGTGAACTGACTGTGATTAAAAGGTTCAGATACGATTTTGCAAATGTTCAAACTAAGTGGACTTCTCTAGAACCTTTGTCTTTTCTCCCTCACAGTCTCACCAGAGGCAGCACAATAAAGACAAGCCCTATAAATGTCCTAACTGCTACCGTGCCTACTCAGACTCTGCATCGTTGCAGATCCACTTGTCAGCGCATGCCATCAAAAACGCTAAGGCCTACTGCTGTAGCATGTGTGGCCGGGCATACACCTCAGTAAGTAAACCACAGGCTACTGTTCACTGTCTCAGGTTTTCCCACATTTGTCTTCAGACAGACTGTTTGCATTGCAGACAAGATGACATTTGATAATGTTTTCTCTCACTTGGGTTAGAAGTAGTTGCGTTTCCTGTGTGTGATATTTAAGACTGTAACGTGTTCTTGCTTCTGTTCAAAGATTCAGAAATGAATAAAAGAATGTTTTTAAGCTACTGCTCCGGTGACAGCCAGGGCTCTGAGGCATTATGTTTTTTAGGTTTTTCATCTTTCCCAATACCAACTATAAATATGTGTATTTTTCACTACGCCTCACCACACTTCCTCTAAGTTCATCTAAAGCTGTCCATGTGCTCGTTTGGGCTGGCCTTTCTGCTTTAAATTTGGCCCAAATGAGACTCGGAGATTAAATTTTGGTCATCCGAGGTCAAGGTCACAGCCATAACTCAACGATTCGTACACTAATTCTGACAAATTTCACACACACATAGGATGAATTAATATTTTACATCAAAAAGGTCATCTTCCCTCTGACATCATCAGACGTCATTCGTCCAATCATACAGTGCTTTATTCTTTGCCTAAGCACTTGGCTAACATTGACACACACTCACATGAATGCATCGAGGTTCAGTGTCTTACCCAAGGATACTTCGACATGCAAATGGAAGGAGCACCGACGTTCCGATTGGTCGACCTGCTCCCCACCCTGAGCCGCAGCCAGGAGCTTATGAATATATTCCAAATTTGACTGGATGCTGAAGTGGTGGCACTGATCTTGATACCCTTTACTAGCTATATTATTGACAGTTGTGGTCAAAGGTTTACAGGCACCCATCATGGGCGTGACTGTCATGGTAATTTTGGACTTTAATTGATTTCTTTGAATTGTTCTTTTTCCAGGGTGGAATGATTGTACAGCATACATCTATAAGAAGTATACATGCACCCCCACTAATATTTAGTTAAATATCTCTTAACAAGACCCCCAGATGCTTAAATTCCTCCACTTGGGGCAGCAACTCCTCCCTCACCCAGAGTGGGCGTGCCACTCTTCTAGCTGAGGACCATCATGTTCACGAGTGAGGGAGATTGACAGACGGATTGGGGCCACGGCTTCAGTGATTGGTCCGTCGTGGTGAAGAGAGAGCTAAGAGTCAAAGCGAAGCTCTCAATTCGTCGATTTTACGTCCCCACCCTCACCTGTGCTCATGAGCTTTGGGTAGTGACTGAAAGAATGAGATTGCGTATACAAGCGGCAGAAATGAGCTTTCTCCAAAGGTTGGCTGGGCTCTTCTTTAGAGAGAGGGTGAAGAGTGCAGTCAATCAAGAGGGGCTCAGAGTAGAGCCAGTACTCCTCCACATCGAAAGGAGCCAGTGGAGGTGGTTCAGGCAGCTGACTGGGATGGCTCCCGGGTGAGGTGTTCGGGGCATATCCTACCAGGAGGACACTGCGGGGTACACCCAGGATACACTGGAGAGATTATATCTCTGCCACTAAATTAACTCTACCACTTCTGCCAGGACGGGTGGTCAAATATCCAGCCAGAATTGTGCCAGAATCTTGTTGTTTTAGAGCAGTTACTACTTTGAAAATCCCTGTAGCAGTAATCTTTACGTCCTTTGGTGTGCTTTCTTGTTCTTGTAGGAGACCTACCTTATGAAGCACATGTCCAAACACACAGTGGTGGAGCACCTGGTGAGTCACCAGTCGCCCCAGAGGACAGAGTCCCCCAGCATCCCCATACGCATCTCCCTCATCTGAGCTCCCTGGACATTCAGCATCAAGATTCAGAGTCAGCGTTCGGCTGGAGCTTATGAGGCCCTGCACCCACGGCCATCTACATAAGGCTTACATTAGCATTATGACAGCTGACATAGGCATTCAGTGTTAGATTTCGTAAGCAGACTGCCTTCATCCGTCTCGACACGGGCCGTCTGTCAAAAAGGAGCACAGCGTTATTTTGTGAATGTAAAAATACAGCCAGATATTGTCCAGGGGATCGAGTGGCAAAGAATGTCTTGCGTCAGATTTAATAAGCACTTTCGTAAGCATCATGTAAACCGCCGGATGCATTGGCCATTAAAAAAAAAAATGTTTTACTTGTCTTTTTTTTTTTCTCTCTTCCATGAAATGGGTTTCCAAAATGTGCCAGATGATATTTGCCCTAATATAGAATTGAGAAAGTGGGGGGGGGGGAAAAACTGCTGGGTGTATTCTGGAGACATCCAAAGATAATCTTAAAGCACTTTTAGGCCTTGTGGTTGTGGTCAAATTGTTTCAATCTTGTTGGATGGAAAATGCCAAAGGGCATTACTCGTGGCAGCTAAGAGTACCGACTGTACAAAAAACAGTCTTTTTTTTCTTTTTTTTCTTCTGTTTTTACTCACGTTTTTTTGTGCAAGCACAGGGTCATCAAAATTTGAAAAGCAATCGACAGATGACAATTGAACCATTTCATGATTGTATTAAGAAGTTGGATTATTGGCTTGAGAAGGCAAACAAGTTCAATGGAAGGGAAGAAAGTTTTTTGTTGTTTCTTTGGTTTTTTTAAAAAATGATAATTATTATTTCCAAAAAAAAAATGTTCACTCCATATTTGATGTTCACCTTTTTGGCACCTTTATGATCATAACACATGATCAAAACAACACTGCTTTTTTTTTTTTTTTTTTTTTTTTTTTTTTCCCAGTTTGTCTCTTGTTCCAGTAGTTAGTGCCATATATGAACCTTGGTGAGGTTTTAAATGAAAGCGAATCTTGTAAAAGTGTATGTCTGCTTTCACTACTCCGTTAAGCTTCGGCTTCTCCTTTCAGAGAATTAAAAGTATATGTTGCACATGTATCAGCGCCAGCTCTACTCTACTCGGCCCTTTTTTTTTTTTTCTTCTTTTTTTTTTAAATTATGCTTCAGCTTAAATACATTTTTACTTGAGCAGTAAATTTAAAAGCTAACCATTGGACCAAAATGTGAAGTTATTGTACAGCTACTCCAACCCAGTAATGAATCTTTAGCGTCTAATAAGCTTTACCTATTTGGAATAAACTGCAGTATAATTCATATTCAGCCTATTTTATGAGTTTACGCAGGGGTGGATCCCTTTGTTTCATTCCCCCCCCCTCCCCCTCTCTTTAGTATTCTTTTTATTGTACACAGTATTGTTTGTTGTATTTTTTACTGTACCTGTAACCTCTGAATGGTACTAACAGGGTGCCCTGTATTCTTCAGGGCACTTCGGAAAAGGTGCTACGGCTAGACGTTACATTTGAGATGGAACTGAGAATAATGTAAAATACATATACAGTATATAGTATGTTTTCAAAAGAATAAAAGCTTATTACTCAAGCCACTGGCCTGAAAACAGACATTTACGCCAACAACAGACCCTGCCTCTTCAACTTACTCTCTCTTTTGAGATAATGGGAAAATGTACATGTTGCTGTACTGTAAAACATGTTACTCATTTATAGTACCTATTTTTAAGTTTTCATAAACATGTTTTATTTGGGTTTTGTAAAAGTTTATGTAAGAGCTTACTGTAATTATTTTAGTCTACCTGTATGTTATTAATATTCATGTTTTATATCAGTTATTTACATGTAAGCCTTAACTGTTTTATCATCCCATTTCCATTACTCTGTATTGTGTTCTGCAGTATTCAGTCGTGTAAACATCTTTATTTTTTTTTTCCTTCCGCATGGAGTTCCTGAGCTGTAATCTGTATAACTGTTTAACCCATGTTCTCTATGAAATGATATTGTGTAGATTTATTACACTTTTTCCTGTCTTGCATTGTGGTTTCATATACAGTTTCTAGACAACTAAATATGCACAGCCAAGACTGAGAAGTTAAACTAAGGTTATCAGTGTTTAAAAAAGAAAAAGAAAAAAAAAACAGGAAAAAAAGCTTTGTATCTTTACCTTGTTTAATAAACAGACTGTTATAAATCGGCCACCGATTTCTTGATTTTTACTCAAATGTATCAGCGAGCGTGCTACGAGTGAGATGCAGGGAATAAAATATTTCAGGCGCTTATAGCTGTGTAGCTGTTACAGATACAAAATATGTATTTAATGCCAGGTGCAAAGTAATATTGACATACTGCTGATTGTCCTTGTGACTAAAGCACAAATACCTTAAACTGTGTGTCCTTGGAGGAAACATTTGAGGTTGACCCGTGCAAAAAAGGGAAAGTTAAAATAGAGGGAAAAAAATGTCTGGAATTATGTGGTTTTTCCTGACTTTGCAGACTAAATGCAAACTACACAGTAAATACTGGAGTGGCTGCAGCTAGTACTCTACATATGTGGCCTGTCTCTGGGTAAAGTCCTACATTCACCACGAGAATACCGCGATCTCCTATTAAACAAAAAAATTGGGTCCGAAATATATCGCTGGTCCATATGATATCAGTATGATTTACATTTGTAAACATGCACATCTCTGTCTTTGATATATCAAAACAATCAACATACCAGAGGCGTCAGAACGCTGCCAAGGTTAAATTTAAACAGTTTGAATTTAACCACTGCTGAATTCCACTTTTTTTCCCGCTCCATTCCACTTTCCCCAAATGTAAACACAAGGAAAACTTCTTACGGAGCGCTCAGACTGAACCAGCACCATTCAAATATTCCTCATGAAATGACATTCAAAGCATTAGTGTGCAATGCACAATGTTTTCACAAACCCCACAATTTTCCCCTCACCTAGAATCCTGATCTAAATACAGCACCTCCGGGTCAAAGAAGAACAACAGACGCCACCCCGAGCAGAACTGTAGTGGAAGCTCCCTTTCATGATTACTGTCTTTTATCAATAATTTGCATTTTGCAGTCATGTAAAAAAAAAAAAAAAAAAAAAGGTTTCCACACAATTCACTAGCTTGCAGAAACACTTTTAGCAACAATAGCTTGAATTAACAGTTTTCTATACGACTATCAGTCGCTTGCATCGCTGTGGGGGAATTCTGGCTTAATCTTCTTCACAGCGTTGCTTCAGTTCATTTAGGTTCGTTGATGTCAGAGGTCAGAGGAGATTGGGCGGACAACAGGAACTCAAAGAACCAGCGGTTGCAACCATGGTATGCAGGAGAGCAATCTCGGCTGAATTTGACAGCCACACTGGGCTTCACTCCTGTCAGCTAAGAACAGGAAACTGGGGCTACAATTCACACGGGCTCAGCAAAATCGAGACTGATTTGCATTACACGGTTTTGCGAAAAGAAAGTCATCACATGACTCAGTAGCTTGTAGTATCAATATTGGCAGCAATATCTTGAAGTAATCATTTTACGTATTACTGTATGGGTTTATTTGTTTATACGCAGCTTTTTTTTAAAGAGCTCGTCACTGAGCAATTGTAAGACCTTTATTCTTTTCTTTTTCAACCACTGTGTTGTAGATTTGTGGGCGTGCTTGGATCATTGTGGCCGCAGTGATCAGCTCAGTGATTGTAAGGTGTCTAGTCCTGCGGCTGCAACAACAAAGCCCAAATCATCACCCCTCCGCACCCATGCTTCACAGTTTGTGTGAAGTGTTTGTGCTGATATGCTGCGTTTGGTTTTCCCCAGACGTGGTGCTGCGCATTAAGGCCGAACATCTCTGCTTTGATCTCGTCTGTCCAAAGGACGTCGTTCCAGAAGTCTTTTGGTTTGTTCAGATGCAACTTTGCAAACCTGAGCGGTGCTGCCATGCTGTTTTTAGACAGAAGAGGCTTTCTCCTGGCAACCCCTCCAAACAAGCTGTACTTGTTCTGTCTTTCCTCTAATTGTGCTGTCATGAACTCTAACATTTAACATGCTAATTGAGGTCTGTAGAGTCTGAGATGCTTGGGGTTTTTGTTTTTTTTTTTGCCACTTCTGAGCACCGCCTTGCTGTGAATTTGCTGGTACTTCCACTACTGGAATGTTTTCCGCCGGTGAATCTTTCTCACTGTACAATGATGAACTTTAAGTTGTCTGGAAATACCCCTACAACCCTTCTCAGACTGATGGGCAGTCTGAGAGCTTTTAGAGCTCTCCTCTGTGTTTTCAAACTAAGTTTATTGTTTTACTAAATTATTGTTTTACTACGTTTTTCCAATGATAAATGAATATTTTACGGTAAGTGAGGAATACTGTTTGATAGGCACATTTCCCATTTTAACACATGTTTAAATGTTCATTGTTGGTTCAGTGTAAGCTCTATGATGACACTTCAATCCTGTTCCGAGTGACTGTTGAGCGATGCCACAGCACAACACCGCCACCTGCTGCTGTGTGGACGCAAGCTCAGCAATGGTGACTGGAAGGAGATCATCCAAAAACACTGCAGTTTATTTCTGGGGCAGACTTTCCTGCAGCTGTAAAAACTGAGTTTGCTTCAGATTTTTTATGAATCTGTTGGAGTAAACAGGCCTGTGCTGCATTTGTTAAAAACTATTTTCCAGCAGTTTGGGGAAATTATTCTGTGTTCAATCAACACAAGCTAATCGTCATAATGAAGAAGCTGCAACCGCCACACCTCCTCTGATAGGTTATCTAAACTGGAACTAATATATTTCCTGCTTTTCCAACTAATCACTCACAGTTAACCATTCAGTAGTTTTATAACACCCCCCACTTTTCCAGTTATTGAAATTCAAGCAGTTCCAGGTCAGCTAATCGTTTAAGAAACAGATACAACGATAAGCTATAACAATAATTTTCAAACAGTTCTGTTTTTATTGTCATCACAAACCTGCCAGAAAATGATCCTTAAAATCTAAGGCATGAGTTATTGGTTAATTGGTGGACCGGAGAAAGCTGCCAAAACAGTCACAATACTAAAGGAAGTTCTTACACTCAAATGAAGAACATACAGGCACTGGCCCCTTTATTACTTACACCTGTTCAGCTGGTCATCGGTGCAAATCAGCCAATTACACGGCAGCAAATTAAGGCGATTTAAATCAGAGGAGTTAGGCCAGACTTCTTTGAGCTGATAAGATGGCAACAATAACTAAAATAACAGTTACAACCAAAGTATGCAGAAGAGCATGTCAAACCTAGAAGCAGATGGGCTACAGAAGCAGAAGACCACACCAGGTACCACTCCTGTCAGCTAAAAACAAGAAACTGAGGCTACAGTTCTCACAGAGCTCACCATAATTAGACAATAGGCGATTGGAAAATTGTTGCCTGGTCTGATGGGTCTGTTTCTGCTGCAACATTCAGATGGTAGGGTCAGAATTTGGCATAAACAACATGAAAGCATGGATTCATCCTTCTTGTATTTTTGCAGTTCGGGCTGCTGGTGGTGTAATGCTGTGGGGGATATTTTCTCAGCACACTTTGTGCACATGACAGTGAGTTCACCGTACTCAAATGGCCTCCACAACCACCAGATCTCAATCTAACAGAGCACCTTTGGAATGTGGTGCAACAGGAAATTCACATCATGAATGTGCAGCTGACAAATCAGCACACAGTAAACACGGAAGAGGCTAAACTGTATGTGGACTAAAGTACAGTTCCTCCAACCCAAAGAATTACCTGCAAACAAATACACACAAACAAAAGCACAAGTGCACTCATTACTTTTAACACAAATTATTTGCATTCTATAGATATATTTTTCATCATTTTTATTTTGATTTTTGTCTGCTGAGGAAGGAAACCTCGACTTTAAGCGCTTCTCTTCCATGGTCACTGTTTCGTGCTCTGGAAGGAGCTACAGTCACTTGGTCATGCAGGCGTTTGTTGACCCGTAGCTGCAAGAAAACAACCCAAATCATCACCCCTCCACCATCGTGCTTGACAGTTGTTTTGATGTGTTTGTGCTGATATGCTGTGCTTGGGTTGGGTTTTCTCCATACGTGATGCTGTGCATTATGGCCAAACATCTCTTTGGTCTCATCTGTCCAAAGGGCATTGTTCCAGAAGTCTTGTGGTTTGTTCAGATCCAACTTTGCAAACCTAAGCCGTGCTGCCATGTTCTTGTAGCAAGAAAAGGCGTTCTCCTGGCAACCCTTCCAAGCAAGCCATGCTCGTTCAGTCTTTTACTAATTGTACTATCATGAACTTTAGCATTTGACATGCTAATTAAGTCCTGCAGAGTCTGACATGTAGCTCTCGGTTGTTGGTTTTTTTTGTTATTTCCCTGAGCATTTCATGGTCTGACCTTGCAGTTGAATTCGTTAGGACTGCTATATTTAGCAGCAGCTGCACTTTGTAATTGCAGCCCTTTAAAGATAATCTACAAAACAAGGAATCCAGATTTCACATGAGATTAAAGCCCTTCCAGAAACAGTGACCTTTCTGTCGCCAGTAATGAGCCTCGACAAACTTTGTCTTCGATTCTGCACAAACCTGAGGATGCACGGGGAAGACGGAGCAAGGACACAAAAGCAAAAACGATTTAAATGCTCGTGATTAGAAGAAAGTGAGTGACTAAGAGCGGTATTAAGATGAGGAAGTGATAAATAATGGCCATGGCCATTTAAGAGTGTTACTCATTAGATAAATGTTTCCAAGACTGAATTATAAAAAGCTGGCATTAATAAATGTCTGTAAAACAGCTTTCTTCAGAATGTCTAGTGAAATGTTCTTAAAACAGTATAATCCATTCCCTCTTTAGCCATTGAAAATATGAAGCAATCTTGAGCCAGAATTAACTTCGGCTCTCCCACGCAGCCCCTCCAATTCGACCTCATGGCGATGCCTCTTCTGCTTCTGGGTATCAGGCTCCAACTCTTGGGCTCTTTGGCTCACTGCAGCTTCATCATATCTGCACAGACACAAAAACGTGTATATGAAAATCTAAAATTCTACAAATCTAACATTAAAATGTGATTTTCTCTCACACACGTGCTGTATTTAACCATTCTGAAGCTAGCAGCTATGATGAACTGCGACTGTGGAGGGGCAGGCGGTCCAGTAAAGTGAATTTGTTGAGAAACTTGAGATCAAAATTTCCTTTTGCACCCACTAAAGCAGCTGACATCAACAACATACAGGAGGTTTTTTTAAAAAAAAAGCTGGTTATGTGATATGTTTGCATTTACTGTCCAGATTCACTGGAATTGCTGTGGACATCCAAAAGCTGAAATACATGCAAAATTACAAGTATTACACACACACACACATTACAAGCTTATTTGTATTCTATTGAGCCAAATATGCTACATGCTTGCTTGCAGTTAGACTGGAGATGCATGGACATAACATTTAGTTGCAAGAGATTAGACTTCACTAAACTACTTTAAAATCACTGCCAGTTTTTTTTTTGTTTGTTTGTTTGTTTTTTGTCCACATCAAAACAAATCAAAATCTTCATCATATTTTTTACATGATGGCAAAAGGCTAAAACAGTTATGTTTACCAAAACACCTGTGTACCCGAGGACGCATCCAAGGCTGCAGCTTATTCACGTTTTGTGGTCGTGACCACTAACCACACCACTTTAACTTGTCTGCCATTTGGTAAACGGAATGGTACTTATAGAGGACATTACTACTCAATTTGGCACTCAAAGTGCTTTCTACTATAAGTCCTAACCACACAAACACACCCATACAGCACTGTTATCTATGCTTAAGCACTTTCGAACATACTCTGATCGGAGGTACTTCAGTATGCAGACTGGAGGAGTCTGGGATCGATCCACCGACCTTCCCCTTGGTAGACAGCCTGCCCTACCACCTGAGCCCCAGGGAAAACCAATAAGGTGCCAGTCACTCAGGTGAGGGAAACTGATCACAAACAGGTATCCTGCGCTGTACCTTAAACCTCCTTGCCATTACTTTAGTTGCTGGCAGATTGCCGCAGTCACCCATGGTTTGCACGGAAGACGCCGACTTGTCTGCAAACACTCCCAAACGACTCTGCTGCTCTCCCATGAAACTGTGAAAAGTGCAACACAAACCGGAAACAGCAAACATTTGCCTTCAATGTAAAAGTTGCGCCTTTTGAAAAGTGTTGGCTGGTGCACTGAGGCACAGCTTTTACTTTGAGGGTGAGCCATCTCCGTTTCCAGATTTGTTTTGTGGCATTAAAAATACATCAAATAAATATGAGATTATCGTATATAAATAATTAGGTGTATGTGCAAAATTAAAATGTTGGAGCATTTTTATCACTCAATGAGATCTTTACTTAAAAACTAGATTCAAATGTCTAAACATTGTCTTTCATATTAAGATAATAATCTATCCCATTTGTTGTAGCAGTGCATGACCAGTGCAGTCTCTATGAGCTATGTCGCAGCTGAGTGTTTATTTTCATGTCTACCCTAACGTGAATGGGTGAGGTAGGGCAGCACGTACACCGGAGAGCAATTTAAGTGGTCTGTTTACTCAAGAACTCTTTTCATGTGGTTTTATGCGTCTCCACTGCGTATGGGCGCGTCTCATTTGAGACTTTTTTTGGGGCTGGTGACGAGTCTGAGCAGAAGGGAGCTCCGTGCTGCAGAGAGGAAATGGGCGTTTATCCTGGAAACTTTGGGAATGAGTGACCAAAAATAAAGGGGGTGTGGCAAAGCTAGAAAAGAGTGGAGCGCCAAGAGGGGCACCATAGTGTGGAGCGGGGGAGCTGCTGCTGAGCTGCTGAGATCTGGTTCAAGTGAATAAGCGACATCCAGGGTAAGTAGATCTTTCTTTGGATTGTGATGCAGTTTCTGTAAATATTTTTGTTAAATCGTGCTCTGGAAGATGGCAGATAGTAGATTTCACACTTTGTGGACCACTTTTTTTAACAGCCTTGCAAAAGGCAAAGATTGTATCACACACTGTGTGATTGTACTATCTGTATTTGAGTTTTCCCATGCCAAAATGATCATGTTCAGCGGATTTATTTATTTATTTTTACTTTGCACTTTAATGCGATAAATGAAATCAAGTAAGTTGAGAGTAATTGTGACTCCACCACCCATCCAAAGGGACCTCTCCTACAGATAAAGATCTTTACAGACAATTTGATCCCGTTTCTTCTTTTCCTGTAAGTCTCCTTTGCTTCTTCCTCGTCCTCTTTTTGTCTCCTTGAATTTCTGTTGATTATGAAATTAAAGGAACTCTTAACTAAGAGCTGCTCTCACAGCCAGTTTAGCAGTTTTGTGCACTACAAGTTCAAAATCTTGGTAAAATAACAGGCTTTTTTTTTCCTCAGACTGATTTCCTCTATGTTTACAAGCAGAGCAGCTGGGATTTAATCCACATTTCAATGAAATTAGAGACCATTAACCCTTTGTCGATGAAAGAACCCTTCAGAAGAGCAGAGAGGGTAATTGGGTAAATATTTTGGCACTGCTTAGATTTCAGTGGGTCCACCCAAGTTCTTTGCAGGGTTGCTGAAAGTTGGAAATACACAAGCCAGTCAAAGAGAAGTTTTTGAAATAGCTCTATTTTAACGACTGCTCTTATGTAACACAAAGAAAACTCTGTTCAGCTCCTCAGATTTTCCACAGGAAAGTTGCCCAACACTGACTTTCACTGTGGAACCAACAAACACATTAAAAAGGTCACACTCAATTTCCTTGCGAAGCTGGATGCCAGTTGCTCGGGAAACCTTAACGTTTTTGTGTTTGATTTTGCCAGGTAATTAAAAATGCCGTACCTGCTGATGTTTGTCACCCTGCTGCATCTCATCACACTGGCGATGCTGATTATCGCAACCATGGAGAAGGTAACAGTCAGCTTCAGGAGCTGATGAGTGTTTATTCCGTATGTGCGACATAGCTGACTGTGTGTGTAATGTCTGGCCTCTCTTTTTAAAGTCTTGGTGGGTGTGGGATGGAACGGAAAAATCAGACCTGTGGCACAACTGCAGGTATGACAACTCCACAGAAACCTGGCTGTGTTCATCTGTCACAGAAACTGGTAAGCAGTTTCTGCAGTTTATATACTATAAAATGAAAAATCTCTCTCTCAAAGGTAAAAATGTGACTCAGAGAATGATTTCCTTCCTTAGAATGGCTCCAGGCAGTGCAGGTCCTAATGGTTCTCTCAGTGGTCTTCTCCTCAGTCTCCTTCTTGGTGTTCCTGGGTCAGCTGTTCACCATGTCTAGGGGTGGTCTCTTCTACGTCACTGGACTGTGTCAAGTGTTTGCAGGTAACAGTGGAGTGAAACCATGTGAAAAGGATGAAACTTACTTACAAATTAAAAGGTTTTTAGTTTGTAGATCGAAGATTGTGCTGGTTAAGAAGCTACAATAACTTATTTGTGGAAAGGCGTGAAACATTAAAGTACAATTTCTTTCAGGGTTGTTTTGTAATCATGTGGCTTATACTATTAAAAAATAATAGTATATCCATCCATCCATTTTCTGCCACTTATCGGGGAGGGGGGGGCAGAAGTCTAAGCAGAGATGCCCAGACCCCAATCTCCCCACCTAGTAACGCACACATTAGCACTAGTCCTATCAAAGTATTAGTGACATGGATCTGTGTTGGCCTGTGCTGTTGTTGCTGTCACTATATTGTATGTGTTTGCACTAACACTTCAAACGTTTCCTCTGTCTGAGCCATTAAACAAAGATTATTTTTTGTTTTGCTTTTTTTTTGCTTCTCTATGTTTAAGGCCTGACAGCATTTTCTGCAGCGCTCATCTACGCAATGCACAACAAGGAAATCCTGACAGACTTCAAAGCAGTGATGTCAGGACACTTTGGCTACTGCTTCATCCTGGCCTGGGTGTGTGTCCCATTGTTGCTGAGTAGCGGATTCATATACATCCATCTGCGCAAGAAATAGTGATCTAAAAAAAGGAACACCATGTCAACCCATCTATTGTTGGAAAGAAAATGAATATATAAAGGAGGCACGTGCCTCGTGTTACGTTTGCTGTTTGCATCAGGCTGATGGTTTTTTTATTTTTATAGACGTGTATCCTGTTGTGTGTGTGTGTGTGTGTGTGTGTGTGTGTGTGTGTGTGTGTGTGTGTGTGTGTGTGTGTGTGTGTGCAGGGTCTTAGTATATAAAAGGTTTAAGACATTTTCACTGCAAAAGTATTTTGTTGTTCATTGTTGTCATGTGTTAACCACAGAAAATAATACTATCTTTGTGTTCTACATTAGTGACACTGGCCTTATAAGGCATTTGAATTTCTTCTAAAATATATATATATATATATATATATATATATATATATATCCCCTTAATAAATATGAAAAAATCACTAAGTCTTTGTTCAATGTCTTTAATCCAGCTTTACAGCAGGGAAAGCTTGTTGCCATGCCAACCACAAACTAAGCGGACACCCAACTTGGTATTAGCTTTGTAAGGTAATAGCTCTGTAAGCTACTTTTTAGTGTTGCAAAAGTAAACGATACCGTGTCATAAACTGGGTTACCTAGCGGTAATGGAAGACGAACCTCAAGTTTCGATACCAGCGTCAGCGATTATTCCTCTCGCCTTACCCAAAGGAGCGGAAAAGTTATGTGAACTTTGTCAAAAAGAAGCGCGTCTGCAGTGCAGCAACTGTCGGGTCACCTTTTATTGGTAAGCTCAGTTTATCCCAGCTGCTGCATTATGAAACTTTAGGGTTTTGTGGGTGCTAACTCTATTTATGAAAGAAAAATGCCATTTATTTGTGTTTGCGGGTTGGACGCTAGGTGGCAGCATTCGCCGTGTTTTTCCCCTCCCGCAGACACACGTAACACGTCGGTAAGGAGGGCGTTCGTGTGATTGTCATCAGGAGGGAGCGGAACAGCTGGAAAATACATTACCACAACGCTCATTTTTGTTCTGTTGCCTGCGTGTTGTTGTCATAGTATAATTCGCCCAGCATCAGCTTTTATATAAACCTATTGAGGCTGTTTTATATCCGGTTCCAGACCATAATATTGTGCTGGGCAACATCCCCCTGTTGGCACACACTGCGGGTAATGAAGAGGAGCACGTGGCGAGATCACTCCCTGTAGGGATTTATGGAAAGGGATGAGCCAGTAAAGCCAGTCTCAGGGAGCTTACAGACACTTGTGTGTGTTGACATCATTTCGGCCTTTAAAATGAATGAGAAGCGCAAGATTTTGTTTTAATAAAAATGATGATAGCCTACATGTTAAACAATAAGAAGCAGGGTTGCTGAATTAAAATATTTTGATTACAGCTGAGGCAAACATACAGGGTTATTTCCAGTCATGGATTTATCCAGAGTTATAACTTTGGGTCAAATTAGGGCTTTTAGTTTGACATTATTTAGTCTTAAGTCATTTTATTTTGGCATGCGAGTCATGCTTGTGGTGACTGTTTGGTGTATTTTACATAGAAAGCTCAGTGGTGACAAGAGAGTACATCCTGAGAAGGCCACTTGATTTGTGTTTATCTCTGTGTGTGTGTGTTTCTGTCTGTGCCTGATTCTCAGAAGCACAAGCTGTGTCAGTGCTACTGCAGATATGACACGGCCAGATTTATGTCTGCTCGCTGGTTCTGCCTGAAGACCATAACCACAAGTGCACTGGCGTGAACGCACATTTTTCACAGTAGGAAAAAAAAAAAAAAGCATTGAAAAGCAAGACAGTTTCCACACAAGTGTGCAGAAGAGGAGAGCCAGATGAACAAAATTACAGACCAGTTATGTAATGGCATACAATTTAGTATGCCCTCTGTGTACTCAGATGGTATCTCCTGAAAAGCAGAAACTCTGCCTTGAAAATGCTAGAAGAATCCGAGCAAACTGGTACTGCATAGAAAGGTTGTTACCAATAAGTACACGTAATAGTATCTGTCTGGGCATGTGAGCCGCAGCTCAGCCCAGGTCACAAATCATGATTCATGGGTCAATATCACCAAAAAGTGCCTGTGGGACATCAAAATTCGTCCAAAAAAAAGTTACAATTTCCCAACTAATTTCATTTCCATTGTATCAAGTTGACCTTAGGCTGTTGTAAATGCATGTTGGTCAAGCTCCCACACTTTTTATGAATTTACTGTAAGCAGATAAAGAATGAGCACATTGTAAAATATGTCCACCCTGTCAAGGACAAAGTCAAATGAAAATAAATACATTTTCATA
>JAVDPK010002069.1:174726-185787 GCA_034780415.1 Cichlasoma orientale
GTGTGTGTGTGTGTGTGTGTGTGTGTGTGTGTGTGTGTGTGTGTGTGTGTGTGTGTGTGTGTGTGTGTGTTACATAAGCTCTCCAGCTGCTCTGCATGCATCGCCTGGCCTACTGTGCAGAGAAACGGATGGAATGTAGGCCAAACAGCCCCCTCCTATTTCTTTCTTTTTTCCCTCTCAGTCTGTCTGTCTTTCTTTTTCTGCTCTCACTGTGGATTTTTTTGCAAACCAGGAAGAAAGCCTTCGATTTGTCTGAGAAAGTCAACAAGAACAACTAATACAACAGCAGCCTGGCTTTATTGTTTGGCAATCTTTTGTTTCTTACCACTAGGTCAAACGTTGTTTTTACAGAAGGTGTGAGTATTAACACAATCAAAGGTTTCGTGGACAATTATTTGCCCATATATGTCTGATTGCTCCAGACATATGTGGACTAAAGCCTGTGATGCAAATAAGGTGATTTAAATATAAAACATCTGATAATGGTGGTGCTGCCGTTTAAGCAGCTGCCTATTTAGCTGTTATACTATTACACTGGATACAGTTATACTCCCTATGTGTGTGCATTTCCTCTCACTCAAACAATATCTGTTGTTTTCCATTATCTAAACCTCCAGTTTCACCTGTTTACATACCATTGGCCAGGCACTGTGACAGACACCTCTCTAGGGTGTTTGTGTTTATTTGTCTTTCATGTACTCTGCTCGGGGAATGACACAATGCAGTGTGTCATGTGCAAGGGCCCCAAGAGCCAAATATGAAAGACAACAGAGTGTGGACACACAGTAAGATAAGATAAGAAATCCCTTTATTTGTTCCACAATGGGGAAATTCAGTGCATGCATTATTTAGTTTTAATAAACACGCAGGCCTCATCGAATTCAAGTATTTGCACAAATAATAAAATCGGTTGGGTTCACTGCACATGAATTTACCTACATATGCTTTATGTATGTTAAACTTAAGCCGTTTTCACACATGCAACGTAGCCCTGAAATATCCTAAATATTATCAGACAGGCATTTAAGTGTGAACCAATCACGCTGTACTGGATAGGAGCCCGTCTTTCACGTGTTGGCTACAAAGTCCGTGAAATCTCCGATAATTTCCATTAGTGACAAAGCAGCTGATGCAGGCCATCTCCTGTACTACATGTGAGAAACATGCCCCAAGCTGAATCTCCCAGCCTGACGTTCATGTGTGAAAACGGCTTAAGGACAGTCAAGTACTGACTTACCGTAAGAGAAGGTGTCAGGAAGAGGCACCCCATGGCCAGCTAGTTCCTGAAACGTCCAAAACTTGTTGACACAGTTGAGTATGGCCTGGGGCCGGTTGATCAGCCGACAGCCCATCTTCTCCAGGTGGCGAAGCACGGTGATGTCGCTATCTGACTGAACCCAGGGAGTGGGCACCCGTACCATCACCACCTGTGGATAAGATGTCACCAATTCCTGCTCCGCTCGCAGACCTGGAGGATGCAATGGTGATGGGGAAATGGCAGGAGGGATAAACAGAGAAATGACTGTATTTAGAAGAATACTCCAGCAATTTGCTAACAATTTATTTGTGTGATTGCTGTTAAACAACCTCACACATATAGGAAGTTCTTCAGAATACTAAATATAGTACTGAGCTGCTGTACAGATATTTTATAAATACTGGTTTCTTATGTATTTCTGGCACTCCTGGAACCAGAACCATCAGCCAGCATCTGGCTTGTTTTCTGTAAAAATAATGCCTCATTGTTTGTAGCTCCAAAATCGTCCTGGAAGTCATATGCAAGCCTGGGAACATTGTGAAAGTGCTTGATAAAATTCAGAATCCATCATCTAATGGTGGATAACTATATTACTCCATGATATGAGACCGTTTGTGGACACTTTTCCTCACCACACAATTTAAACTAGGCGTCAGCCAGAGTTACAAGACAAGGCCGGGGCAGCCACCTCCAAGGCTGGTGATTTTAAGCCACGATTTCGAAACCTGCAGCACCTTCTGATAGAAAAATGTACATCCTGCTCATACACATTTACAGTGGTGCATAATTTCTTCCTTCTAGACTGAGAAAAAGATATCCTCGCTGACATACTGACGCTCTACACTGTTTTGTCTCAATGTAGGGCAGTGTGAGAAGAGTAGTCAGACACCCCAAGGGTAATAACCTTGAATTTAATCAAACATAAGAAAATAGAGCTTAAAAACAGACTGTGAAGTCTATGAGATCTAGCATCTTAAATGTATGGTGTGTTGTGCTGCTGAAAGTCAAAATGACACTGGTTTTCATTATCTTATCACTTTTATTATGCAAATGAGAGCTAAGTAACTACAACAGGCTAACTGAGCGCTTCTGAATGGGTCACATTTCTATTCAGCACTGAAAGCATAAACCATAAAAAAAAGTGAGAAATGAAAGAAAGGCTCACATGTTGTGATGGGGAGAATGAAGCTGGTGTTAGGCAGAACACACCAATTTTTCTATAAACGCTACAAATCTGGCAAATTTCAACATTCAATTGCCTTCCCAAGTGTCTACAATGGCCATGAGTCTACAGAGCAGAAATAGATTTTGAAATCAGGCACTATTGGGTTGATATTTGTTGATACAGATGGCAAATTCATTACCCACGGACCAAATCTGGCAGCATTTTTCTGGTGACTTTGTCACCCTTGTGAGAAGAGGAAGCTGAGCCAGGCTGTGATTTTTGGGCCTGAATTGCAAATGGACAGCACACTAAACAGTGACAAATGTGTACCTTTGTGTATTAGCAGAAACTTTAAGTACAGGGGGGAAAAAAGTGAGGAGACACATTTGATACTGACTTGGCACTTAGCCTCTACATGACATGAATTTCAGCCATCTAAGAATGAGCAGGCCCACAATAGCAGTAATGGCCCTGGCTGAGCTCATCAGAGGTCAATAGAAGCTTGATGGCTGCTGCATACATCACCAACAACAAAAGATACCTAGCTATTAACATGCATCCCGCCTGCATAGTGTGCATCTTACACACATCTTGCATGTTTTGGGGTCATTGTGTGCACAGACAGGTAAAAAGGGGGAAACACGAGAAAATGTAGGGGTATGTTCGAGCAAGCAGAGAGAAAGGGAGCGAGGGGAGGGAGAAAACGTGGCGCATTAAAAAAGGAGTATGAAGCCATGAAAAGAACCCCACCCCTCCCTTTCTCTCCTCCTCCTCCTCCTCCTCCTCTCAGTCTCAGTGTTAAAGCAGGAGGATTCACTGTCTCTCCAGCCCTATTCGCCGCTCTAGACACACTGCTCTGATTGTGTAGCCACTGAGTGCAATGTGAGCGGTGTTACAGTGGGAAGTGTCAGGGGATGTGGTCTCATGGTTTTTGACAGACAGTATTCATAGTGCTCATCTCCATCTCCAGTGGGACTAAACAGAGACCAGCGAGGCACCCGGATGAATCAGTCCTATTCATCTGTGCAACTGCTCGTGTGCGCCGCACTGACTGTCATGTGACCACTGCAAAAACGATCAGAAACCCTGCCCATTCTGGTGTACAACAATTAGAGCACAGATGTCTGTGAGATTATATATGACCTGTTAATAGTCACAACGAGTAGCATTTTTTCCCCCTTACCTCTATTATAGATTGAAATGTGTTTACTGTACTATAGACTGTATAAGTGTACCCCATTTTCAATCAGCCCGACAAAGCTAACAAGGGTAACAAGCATTCTATGCATGCCGCTGCAACGTCACAAAGCAGGCTTACAAATGCTGTGAAAGTGTTTGGCTGGTGGGTTCTGCCTGCCCTGAATGCAGTCTCACTTCAGGTCTGTGAATCCTCTTACATAAGCCCACTGGGGCAACAGTTTCTTGTGGTCTGGTTTGGTGCAACAACAATACTTTGCGTCTATTTGCATATCTGTTATCAATAGCACAGATCAGACAAAAAGATTTACTGTAGGTTTACTGCAACTTGAATATAATGCAAAAAAGCCTCTGTTCACTACACAGAGATCCATGTGAATTGTGCAGTACAAACCACTTTGGTACTTTGCAGTACTTGAACTAACTTGAGGCAGACAAGATGAATCATGAGACATCATATTTTGGCAAAGACAACGCCAAACAGCATGCCGACAAACACATGAAACTGCCACTGAGAAATTCTTACGCTAAATAGGTCGAATCTATGCAATACTATCTATATATGAGTCATCTTTTAACCAACGTTTCTTTAGCATGTTCAAAACTGGTAAAACTCAAAAACCCTTTAGATTTGGCCTGTTGTTGCTCTAGGGCACTGCGTCTTCTGCGGAGCATATCAGTCATGTTGTAGATTAGGAAAAAAATCTGAGGTGGTGATAATGCATCACCAGTGTTTCACTGTTTGTTGGCTTTGTTCATCAACATCAATCAGCATCAGAAAGTATGAAGTTAAGTTAGAAGGTCAGACTACAGTAATCACAGAGCAGACAGTGTTCTCTTTGGCTACCGCAAACATGCAAATTACACAGACAACTGCTTATTTGCAGAATGACCATATATAAAAAGAAAAGCTAAACATTCAGAACAGAAAGACATGCAGCTTCTCACATCCTAATAAGGCTCTGCCATTCTAGGAATAAAGTTTTCAGGTAGTTTTTAGGGTATGAGTTGCACAACCAATCATAAATAAATGTTTTAGCTCAGTGTGTGACATACAGATGTTGCCATGTGTGTTTTTTCGTGCTGATTTCTTTCCAATCTAGTGGAAAAGGCAACTGCTGTGCACCTTTTTGTCAAAGCTAATAAAATGCAAATGGATCTTTTCCAGGCCTCATGCAAAAACCTGCAAATGAGATACTGACGAGCCGTTCTCCTCGAAGAAAACATGCCATCGAGCAACACCCCAAAAAGTCTACGCACTTTGTTTATTATCTAAAAATGTGCTAAATACTGATAAAGTGTAACGTTTAATTTGGCACAAAGATTCTGTATGGTGAGTACCAGTGATAAACAGAATTAATGTGATAAAGAGTCATCTGATGTCTTTTATCAAATGCACAATAAATAACTACATGATGATGCATATCAAGTGAACAGCCACACCGTTCATCATAAGACCTCTTTTCCCCATTTATTGTAGAGTCTGTGTTTAATAAACAGCCACACAAGAAATGACATTAAAGTTACACCCCAATGTGTGTTGTTGTTCTTGCACAGTCAGTTGGTAAATTAAGATACTGAACCTGCCTTAATGTTCCAGCTTCACTGACATAGAAGTGTGGCATTTATCATCTCAGGGTAAAAGTGTGAGTCAAAGTCATAGATCCAGTCTATCTTTAAATCTTTTCAATCACAAGATGTGAAATGCCTACAGTTTGCTAAATGCTGGGTTTAGCTGTGAGGGGCCCTCATTCCTCATTAAAGCATGATGATGCAAACATGTAGGGGCAGGCACACTGATAGCTCCTCCTAGGGACACACTGAACTCATTAACTTTAGTCTGAAACGTGGACCTTAACCTGGTCTAAACAAAAAAATGAGGCAAGAAAGCAAGAAAACCTTTGAAACTGTTACTTGTAAAGATGCTATCAGATTTTATGATTCTGGCATATTTTTCCTACTCTAAAATAAATGAACACAATCCTTTTTTTTGGGTTTACGTCTCACCTCAAAGGTGAAAATTCATCTCTGAATGAGTTCTGGTATCAGAGCCTCTTTTTTCTCAAATGTTTCTGGTTACATCATACAAACATTTGCTAAAATTACCTCTCTGAATTTGTTACTAGCATGTACTGATGTGTTAAAGGTAAAATGCACATATATTTTGATCAAATATAAATTCATCCAATACAACACACAGAAATGGAGGAACCATGCACAAAGGTGGTCAGCAACCACCACGGCAACACTGATCACCTGACAGTGAAATATCATTCATGTTTCCAATGTAGAAACAACACCAACAGCTTTTCTCTAACTGCATATGTAGCTGTGTATTAGGTTTGTGTGCCCCACCTGCCTTGTCTAATGCCCGACACTGCCTCCTTATGCTAATACAAATGACAGCCCATAAAACCTGGAAGGATATGCAAACTACAAAAGACTTCATTAAAAAATAATAATAAAATAAAATACACATGCGTGTGTTATCAATTCCAGTTTGAATTTTGTATTGCAAATCCAGAGTATCTGTAATCCAGTGAGGATTAAGTCATATCTAGAGGGAGAAAACAAACTGCATTTAATGCTAGGCATCTAAAGAAAGAATGCACCACAGGATCCAAGCATCTGAGCATGTACTCTGAGGCTTCCTGTGCAGAAATCCTACAGCGCAGCCAATCTGTCCACTGGCTGTTAATCTGTGATGTCAAGCCAAGGCTCAGAAGACATTTACTTTAGGCAGATTACGGACTACAAGTCATATGCTATCTGCCTTGCTCATATGAAGCTTGTTAAGCTATACATTTATACAGCTGTTCTCCTCCATACATTTTAATGTATACTGCCTAAAATTGTTAATTCTAGGATACGTTTATGTTCATGATTTTTTCAAGGGCTGTGCTACAGCACATGAAATGATTGTTAACTGCTTAAATGTAATGGCTACCACTTAAATACCCATCTGTTTGCATGTGAAATCCTATTTTGAGTGTAAAGCTTGGCTTGATAGATCTGTAAGATACTGCAGTTTAAGGTGAGTCAGTGAGGGACACCCTACCCACATGTTCTCCCATTATCTTTTCACCAGGTCCAAATGCCAGCCGACACCATTTGTGTTAATTGAGACTTTCACACATCTCCTCTCATCTGGTGACATATCCCCCACTTCACACCAGCCTGACAAATTCCCTGTGTGGCGTTCATGAGCTTCTACTGTTACCATCCTTGCTCACTGCTGTGAAATGCTGTCATGTGATCATGCTGGTAGCATAAATAAAACAATATGTACTGAAAAACCTGAAATGCTACAACAGTTTGATGCGTGTTTGACTAGTTATACCATTCGTTCAATATTAGGTCATAATAAATAGGTTGTGGTTAGAGCGCAATAAAGATTTGCTTATATTTTCTCCATTTAGCCTGAATGCCTTTAAAAACAAAAAACTTCTATTACCCAGGGAACCAATTTTAGAAATGTTAAATTATCACATATACACACACATGTATATAAATCACAGAACCTACAGCTTGAGCCTTTAAGAGCAGCAAAATTACAACAGCTCAGTAATAAATGCCTCTTGTCTAATATACAGGCCTCAATGGTATTTTTTTTAAGGTTTTTCTTCCTGCTTTTATTGCCCGAGTAACTCGGAGAATTTACAACAATTCTGGGATTGCAGCGAATTCAGCGAAATTAAATCAAGCGTCATCCTTCCCCTTCTGGACGCAGTCTAACCGGAAAAGTAGGTTAGGCGGTCACGGCTGTGCTTACACTTCGCTTCCTTGCTAACAGGCAGACCGAAGCCAACCCCTCTGCCTGCTTTCAAGCAGTGGGGCCCCCAAACAATTAAAGTCTCCCATTTACAGACTCTATCTAGCTCAAATATTCCGAAACAAACTGGATATCGATTTACGACCAGGCATCGACAACATCAGCGGAACGTGTGATACTTGCCTAGCTGCCCCTCGCTGATAGTTAGCACGATTTGATCCATGAGGAGATAGCGGAATTCCACATCCTCGTCGGCGCAGTGCTCCTTCAGTGCCCGCAGAATCTGGACTTGTGGATACTCCTGGCTGATGCGCCGGTCTGTCAAGAACCAAACCCGAGAACACATTTTGGGGTGCGTTGATTAAAAAACAATTCCGTCTGAAAGCACAACCGTTGTGGGCGTGGGGGGGAGGCGGCAAGTGTCCGGCGGCAGCGCGGGATTCGGGGGGTCGAGCGGAGATGCTCACACAATGGAGACCTCGGCGGCTACAGGCTGCAATGTGGCTAACAAGCACCACGGCTCAACCGCTGTCTGGACCGAACCGGCTTCGACGAATAGTCTTCTTTATCACCTTTGTTTCCTCACACTTTCAGCCATTTAGTCTTCCTGTGGTGCAGTTTACTGAACCCACACCGAGCAAATTCGACAGCACGAAGAAGTGAGCAGTGGTTTTACCCGCAAAAATGTGAGGCTGCAGCTCTTTGCCACCGGGGCAGACAAAGCACGAGCTGTGGCGCTTTGTTTTTCCGCTAGCCGGGTCGGAGCTGCTAGTAAAAAAAAAAATACCCGTGCTCGCAGCAGCTGTTTGGCGCTGCAAACAGCAAAAAGCTGTGTTTGTTTTTTTGGGTTTTATGTTTTACAATAAACTAACCCAAACGACTATTTTCCCTGTAGCTTCGGCTGCTATCCACGCGGTATTGGTGCTGAAAAGTGCACACGCTTCGTTTACAACTCCACTTATCCGCATGCCCGTGCACGGTAAACGGGTCCTGCCCCAAAACAAAGGTTTTGAGAGGCTGTGACCAATCGCAACTCGCAAATTGTCTCACTGCCCAAACAGCACGCGGAAGGTGTGGGCGAGCCGCTGCGATGCTAACCAATGAGGGAAGACTAAACGGAATATGGGGCCGAGCCGGGTGGGGGGACGCGTGCGCGCGGAGCGCTCTGGGTATCAGCGAGAGACGTCTGCAGTGCGCACGAGACCGCGCACTTTCCGAACCGGTTCAGACCAGACCGGCGACAGGCTCTGACGAATACCGCCGGCGCTGTCTCTAAGCTGAAGTGGCAGGAAATATAACAAGGTCATCACAAGTTGCTACACTCCCATCTCCTCTATCTTTTATCCCACTCTACGCACTTCTAGAGACTCTTATTTGACAGAGGACGTGTTTTAGAGTCGCTATTGTTTACCGACCGCTGCTCAGGGAGCACCGTCAGCTGAGAAGCGGAAGAGCGCTTCAGCATGACACCAGAGCGAAATTATGCGAATGACCCACTTCTCTTCCCCACAGGTCTTTGTGCTTGTGCTGTGCATGACTGTAATAAGAATAATATTTATTATTATTATATTATTCCTAGAGCCAGTGGGTACTGCAGTCAAACATAAATACACAGACTTCAAAGGTGTATTTTAATATTCAGTAGGCCTTACACTTTCCGATGATGTCATTATTCCCGACGTCCATATTAAATAAAGCACAGAAAGGACTTAGAACAAGGGTTGCCTGAGCAACCCCCACATTTTAAAAATGTCTTCAATATGATAACATTTCAGTGAGAATTACCCACACACACATGGACATATTGTAAACAGTAACATCCAACGGATAATTCGGCACACTTTTAACAGTGCCTATTACAGTAGATCTGTACAAGCACATGCTGGTGTCAGTATATCACTAGAGTTCCTTGTACATCCCCTTCCCCCTCCAAGCATTTTAAGAACTTTAGTTTTCTAATAGCAGGAACACTGTTTCCATGACGTTGGGATAAGGGCTCTGTGGGAATAAAGTTTTTCATGATCTTCTCTCAGCATTTATTAAAAAACCTTGTCCCCTATACATCTTGTTACATACTGGCGCGTTACTGTATTGAAGACGTGTTATTTCATTTCTGGGACATTTTTAACACTTTCACTTTCAACAATAAGTTAGGAGTAACCAAAACGCACACAGAAAATACTAGTTTGTTTTGAGGAATCACCTATGTGTTCATTCAGAGAAACAAACTAAAAATTGACGTTTAATACCAGGAAAGACAAAAACATAACCGCAGGTCATCAAAGGTTAACATTTCAAGCGATATCCGTTTTTTTTTCATCACTTCACGTGATGCGTAAGTTTCCATGAGGGCGCACGACTCTCGACCAATGCTCCAGATCTCTTCCCATCAGTATGAAAGTCACATTCACGCGTGAATATTAAAGATAATCTTCAAATACCCCACACCCCACACACACACACCCCAAACAGCGTCATTTTAGTGTCGATTCTTGGCTGCATTTCAAAGTTTCAGCAGCTGCAGCAGCGGCTCGCCTCCTCCTTAAGCCAGCTCTCGCGAGAACTCATGCACCTCTTACATCACACACCAGTGAGACAAAAAATCAGGGCTCAACAATAACTTCAATACAAGAACTTCACACCATTTTATAATAATTACCCAGCTGCCATGTAACCTAATGTAACCTTACACTTACACATAAGATGACTATCCACATGTGTTAAATATATTAGCTTACCTCAGGAGGTTGGGGCAGAGGGAATGTGACATGTGGTTTTATATATCTGTATTTTTGTTTTTTCTCAATAGAGTTGTTTTTATATGATTGAACCATATTATTAAGGCAGAAATAGAAATGGAAAATCTCAAGCGTTCATTTTGACATTAAACTCTTTAGGTTCCCACCCTGGAAGAAATGGCTGTCTTTTCTCTTTTTTTTTTCTTTTTTTTTTTGTCTGCTTCTTTTCAGCATCCCCTGAGCACAACGTACTGTAACGGAGAGCCAACAGGATCAAACCGGGCAGAACCAGTCGTGCTGCCCAAACGTCACAAAGTAGGCGGAAGGCACGGTGGCAGACGCTTCCCTTGCGCAGTCAGCAACAGACGTGTACCCGCCTTTTTTCTGCTGCAACACCAGCATCCCACCTTACCTGTCATGTTCAAACCATATACCTGAGTTCGAATTCTGGGTTTATTTCTGCATGATAAATTAATGAATAAACAGATAAACGAGTGATAATGTATTTGGGTTGAAATCTGAAGCAAGAGAAGCACCACGAGAGCTGTCTAATGAAATTAATATAAGCGAGACGGACGGGTGAACAAAAGACCAAAAACCAGGGCTGGAGCTGACCACGAGATTCACTTTATACACGGGTCATGTTCACATGATTGCGCTACTATCCGTGTTTAAGCACAGCTGGTGAAATGAATACACTTAAGGGCACAAAAAAGGTATATATTTATATATATATATAAATATATATATAAATAATCAATTTTCTCTAACTATTGCAACACATTGTTTTAGGATGGAGAGCCCCCTGGTGGTGGATTAACAGATTACATCAGTTGGCTCAGATAAACGCAAACCACATCTATCTATCTATCTATCTATCTATCTATCTATCTATCTATCTATCTATCTATCTATCTATCTATCTATCTAT
>JAVDPK010002069.1:185887-210887 GCA_034780415.1 Cichlasoma orientale
CTATCTATCTATCTATCTATCTATCTATCTATCTATCTATCTATCTATCTATCTATCTATCTATCTATCTATCCAGACACAGACAGGTTAGATAAACAGTATAAATGCAAATTTGCAGGTTACTGCTTCTTCACAGTGCCCAGGCTCTGACAAATATTTCATCAACAGTTGCAATCAACCTCATCATCCAGAGGAGTGCAGCAGTGAGTTGTTTATGAGTGCAGCGCTGATAAGTCTCCGGTATCCATAAGGGAGCGAGACTGTGCAGTCGATGGAAATGACCATGAGGTACTGTAACAGATAAAGCTGTTGTTCACAGTGATAAAGAAGCCTTTGTCGCCTGTGCTTTTGATTCTCAGAAGTGAGTTATATGTGACCATACAGCTGATATCTCAGTCGATATCTCAAAAATGCTGGGATGCTCAAAGAAAATTATTTGTGTAACTTTTTTTTTTTTGTTAAGTGTATTTAAATTTACACGCACGACATCGAACGACATAACGGTAAGCGTGGGATTTGAATTAGGAGATGGCAAACAAATCGTCACACCGTGGCTGAAAAATCCTGTTTCAACAAAGTGCTTTAAACTGTTTGTCCTCTCCAGGTGGGTGCGCTGTGCCTGCACACCAGGCTTTTCCATAATCAACAAATTATAGGCATGCAGTCTAGCCGGGGAATACCTCAAGTACAACAGATAAGACATGACCACAATGCCCCAAATTTGCCTCTGTAGCAGAGCAGTATGATTTCAAGTGCCACTAAGTGCAATTAGCTAGCTCTTTGCACTGTGAGAAGTAGATAAGCAAACATACTGAAACATGTTTGCTTGTCTACAGTAATTTGGAGTTTGGGGGCGTCTGAATGCTTTTCCTTAGTTTTATCCACCTGAATGAAACAGTCAAAGTCACTGACACGCTGCAGTATTAATGATAACGATTGCATTCCACATAATAGGCTTAATTTAACAAATATACAGGACACCATATGCTTCTTATTATTATCTTTCTCTTCTAATTAAATGTTAGGCATTTATTTTAGTCGTAACTACGATAGGCATGTCCCGGTGAAGCCTCATTAATATTAAAATTGGGAACTAGTTAAATGGATCTGATTTCATTTTTCCCATTGTGGTGCATGAATTTATCTTCAACGTGCTCCGGCTGGCGTTGGAAGTAGTTCCGGTGGTTTAGCAACCGAGCGGAGCACTGAGACCCGGGATCTTCGTGTTGATGAGCGCAAACGCGAATAGCGGGTCGAGTCCTCCAGTCTCGACTGTCGAATGACCACAGCAGCGGTCAGTTTGACGCCTGCAGAGCGCCGTGCGCATGCAGCCGGAGTGATAGCGCAAAGGCACCACAGGAGCTTTTTTTTTTGTTTTTTTTTTTTTTGTCTTCGAAGGGGATTTTCAAGTGCAGGACAGCGTCTGGAGCTGCTGAACCAGAGTACAAAAAAATTGAGCCGGTTCACGTAGTCGCGCACGACGGTGAGTATTCAGTTCACAAGAATGTTTGAATGTTTAGTCGTTAAGGTTTGTGACAAATTGATGATACGCCGGGGGGAAGCGGTGCGGCTCAAAGCCAGTGGTTTTACTTAACGGCAGGCCATGACAAGTTCGCTGTCTGTGACAATATATGAATGTATGCAAACATTGTATCCTGTCGTGATACCGCGTCTGCTGGGTAAAGTCAACTTCTGTAAGTTATTATCTTAATGCTGCCATTCGCAGAGCGAGGCTGTCACCAAAGTGGAGCTTAATAGAACAATTATCCAAGTAGTAAATTGTAGTGGACGCGCGGATATGCAGAGGACCGTGCCGTTTAGAGATGATAAAAAAAAAAATACTTTCGAAGTGATAACACTAGTGGAAGCATAAAGCCTCACAGACGAGGCTTACAGAAAGCTGAGCTCCACAGTGATGCAGCGACGTATCCATAAAATAGCTTTATGCTTGATATAATAGCGAATCACTGATACGTTTAAAAAGACATTGCTCTTGTAGTTGACATAACATTGGAAGGGAAAGTAGTATCAGAAGGAATAATAAGCCTGGTCCCTCTAATCGGCTTTGTTTAACAGTATGAAGTATTTTATAAAAGTTTATATTACATGAGCACTGCCAGTGTGTCATTGTTTTTAGATGCTGATGTCTTTGTTTGGTCGCGGTTTTCAGAGGCTCTCAGTGTCAAATTTACGAGACTGTATATGTACTGTATAATGTATCAAGACTTAAAAAAAGATACACGCTGCGTAATCGGGCTTTAATATTTTGTTGAAAGTTTAAAGAATTCAGAGAATTGACATGTACCTGCGCTTCAGCCTATACAAATATTTTCAAATGATTTGAACTATGCGAAGATTTTAACAGTTTAGCTGATGCAGACACAACTGCCCTTGAGCCGTGCATGCAGATGACTTTTATTTAGTTTTCCAGCAAGCTGAGTTTGGTGACGGTCCAGCTACGCTCATTCACTGTGGGTTTCCTTTCTGTAGGCTGCCCATGAAGACGCCGTAGCCCTAACATGAAAGGTAACCACCTAACACTGTTAGGGATCTTATATCTTACGTGCTGCTGCAGTATGTTTAGCTAGCAAGTACTATACAACTTCATCTCGCCAAAAATACACAGACAAGGGGAATTTTGTGTGCGTGTGCCTGTGTGACAGACTGAGGACGCGTTAGAGAGAGAACACCCTGCTCCTGATTTGGATGCGTCTCTAATTCCTATCAAGATGAGAGCTGTCTGAACAGATTTCTCTCATCATTATTTGCTCTGAGATTTACTTGTGCTTGTAAATGGTGTTGATTGAGGGTAATTTGGCTTTTTAATTGCTGAACAGCTGCCACACTTACTGCTGATTGCCATTGTAGACTTTCTCAGTAGATCACTCATAGACCCCTAAATGCCTCATTAAAACGTTATGCAGAATCTCATGAAACGTGGCGAGAAGGAACCCTTCATAATGTTTTACTGATTTGTGTTTTATCATCAGAAAGGTCGTTGTAATTATCGTCAATGTCAGCAAATGCAATGCCGAGAACCGAGTGTAGTAATGACTTTTTGAAAGTTGAATTAAGGGTTATTTGTGGATGCACTACATGCATTTCAATCTCTTTGATAAAGATGAACTCCATATGCCAGTTTTCGAATCGTATATGCCTGTCAAAATTTTGATGTTGTCTCTCTGCATATTCATTATGACTTGTAATATATTCTTTTTGCGTGACTTCACAAGACGTGTTGAGCAGCCAGTCTTTCTTCTCTGTATCTGCCAAGAATGATTTGCCTCCCAATTAAAACATGATGGAGTAAAGACACAGAACTTCGCACAGTTTGTCACAAAAGTGTGCTTTGTTAAGCAGGTAATATTTCTTAATAACCTACACCTTTTCTTTTAGCATTACCCTATTGAATTAAAATATATATCGCAAGTGCACACACAGATTATCCTCAACATTAAAGCCACTGACAGACAAAGTGGATAACACTAATCACAATGCAATATTCTGCTGGGAAACATTGAGTTATATGGACATTACCTCCGCACATACCACCCACCTAAACATTGCTTCAGACCAACCACTGCACCACGGCGGTGGCTCTCCCTGAGAGCGAGGGCCTCTCCCAGCAGTGCCCAGAGCACGACATGTATGGACCCAATCTGATCACGCGTCACTGGGATGCGGGGAAACGAGCATATTTCACAGAGGCCCTCCGTCCAGCTGCTCAACATTACAGCACATTAGGCCGAATTTACATGAGCAGGGTGCCTATTTAAGGTTTTATTTTAACATTTGTTTTTATTCTTCTGTATAGAACACCACCATCTGTGATCAGTTTACTAATAGCTCAGATCTCAAAAGTTCAGTCACTGCTAACCAGTTCTTCCCATTCCATGTTTTTCTTACTGTCAAGGTGACGATGTCGCTCTTGCGGCATCTTCGATGTCACTCGGCTGCTTCTCTAGTGAGTTGTCCTGCGGTCAGATCTACTCCAACTCCACCGTCTTAGACTACAGCCGATGGTTCCTCCTTGTTCGGCTGCGAGCTGGAGAGCCACACCAGCCAGAATCTGCCGCAGGTGGAGAACTGAGAACAAGAACTACAATTGACAGCTGGAGTCAGAAGAGCTGGAGTCTGTCAGTGGGATGAAAGGCTCTCTGGAGAGGCAGTTAAATAAATTGCTTCGATATTTATTTGTCAGAAAGTGGCAATTAAAATATTTGCAGAGAGGCACCTTATCTGCGCTATTAATTAATAATTCATATAAAGAAAAAAAAAAAGCCCTACTGCCACAAATAGAATCTGTGGGAAACACTGTGTTGGGACAAGCGGTAACTTTACACAGAAGGCAGGTGGTTTTATTGTTCTTGCAGATTGGTGTCGAATCAATCCCAGCATCCTGGCGCCCGTGCAGTGTTCATACGGAGCTTTGCTTTATTGATTAAACCCAGCGTGATCAGTGTTAGCATGCATCATTTCAGAGTCTTTTGCAGCTCGTGAGTAAAATCTAATCTCTCTGACGTGCCGTGCAGAAATGTTTTGCCTCTCTTTACTGCTACATTAATGCCTGTAAGCAGACAAACTGTAGGCTCACCTTATCATACCGGTGCTGTTTAGAGACAATCAGCGTTTAACCGTGGAAAGATCTGTTTGCTTAATGAAAAACTTAATAAGTAACAATATGCTTTTGGCAAACACAGACACCCACGCTCTTCTGTTGTACAGATTGATGCCTGGGAGCCGTCTTCTACTCCTCATCATGAAAACCTCCGCTGGAGGGGCTGTTATTTAACTGCCTTGCTCGAAGATAGCATGGCAGTAGCTATTACAAGAGGTGAGGAGGTGGTCTCATTTGGTTTAGCAAGAAGCCCTTTAATCTGCCTCTGTAATTACCAGGCCATTACTGCGTTACTAGGGCATCGGGTCATTTTAATTACCTCTGGTCAAATCAATAATCAACTGTTTAAATAATTAAAGTGATTATTGAGATCTTACCAGTAGATATGAAAAGCATCATACTGTGGCTGTTATACGCTGATTAGCCACAAGATTAAAACCGGGGTGGGGGAGGACCCCATAGATGGGGCCTGTACCCGAGCATCCTCGGTCAGATTTGGATCCGGGGAGTTTGAAAGCCAGGTCAGTGACTTTGGGTCTCTGTCGTGTTCCTTGAGCCAGTTCTGAGCACTTTATGCGGATGTTGCGAGGTGCAACATGCTGCTGGGAGAGGCCGCTCCTGTTTTTTTTTTTTTTTTTTTTTTTGCTTTAGCAAAGGGGAGGGAGCTCAGTCTGCAATAATTTTTTTAGGTGGGTGGGTATATCTGAAAGTAACATGCACATGAATGCAGGAACCGAGGTTTCTCAGCATTACGCTGCATTGTAATGAGATGATTATTAGTCATATTTAATAGCTGTTCATTTCCCCTGTTAGTTGTTTTAATGTTGTGGCTGATCTGTGTGTACACCCAATATGAAATCTGATGTTAGCAATCTACCGGCCGTTGTGAGGCTGGGAGGGCGATTTTTTTTTGACGCATTAGAGGAGACTTTCTTTCTTTTTAAGTACCTCTAAGTTCTCTGAGTGCTCCCAGTCACTGTGCTTTTTGTCATGTCCCCAGGAAAGTACACATAATTTGAATTTGAATGTAGCAAATCCTTTTATCTTGTCAAAATCCTTTTTTGATTCTGTTAGGAAAGCATTGCCGTGATTTGAAAAAAGAAAGATAAGTAAAAGATAAGATGGGAGATGATCGCTTTTAAAAGGCTGTCATTTGGATTGAACTCACCAGCTGCGATGCCAGCAACAAGATGCAAAGCTTCCACTGTGAACCTGATGTAAAGCCTACATCTCGCACAGGCTGAGAGTGCTGTACTCCACTGGTTAGGTTTTAATGAGTAACAATTGTTAGCTAATTTGCATGTAAAACAATGCAATTATAAACAAGCATCAAAAAGCTGTAATACTTCTAAAAAATGTAAATTACTCTCCATTATAAAGTGCAACAAAACCTAAGCCATGCCTCCAAGCCAAGGCCTCTAGGTTTTTGGATGCTTGCTTCCATTATTAATGCTATTCACAAGCCAAACTTTTTAGGTTGGTGCAGTTGGGCGCTTTAATCTATTTTTGCTGTAAATTAATGAATTTTTAAAGAGGACTAGTCCTCGCTGAATAGGGCTGGATGTGGGAATGTAGTTTGAGTCGTGGTGACGCAGTGCTATAGCCCTCTTTACTGTGCAAAGCGTGAGTTCACAAACAGCATCCCATCTCTCTCTTGGGACCTTTCGTTGGGGGATTTTGCCGAAATGCTGCACTCCTATGTTTTATTTATGACAAAATATGCCTTTTTAACTTTGCCGTTGTCAGAATCTGGAATTTTGATAGCTCTTTCCTAGTTGGTACTAGTAAGTCTTCTGGGTCGCTAACTCCCTCTACCTTGGCAGATGTTTTCAGGTGTAATGTTCTGTGTGGGCTTAGTGAGTTAAATATTTTATTCTAGGCCTTGAGGGATTCAGTGGAACCTGGTGATTTTCTTGCCTTCTTTCAATCAGATTTTCTTTCAGACTTGAGAAAAATAGTGCGAGTCAGTAATGTTCTGTTTTAGTAGCGATGCCACTGGATTGACTCGGTTGACATGAGCCAGCCGGCAGGTTTCATACAGAAAGAAAAAAAAAAAACACTGATGAAAGTGTTGTTCTGTTATGGATAAATTATTATCCTCTGTACGAATGCATTCAGTTATTTTTTCTTATTTTTCTCTTTCAAACTCATTTTCCCGACCACTCTCTTTAAAGACTCGCTGTATCTCTCCATGAAACAGTGCATTACATCGATGCCTCTCCGGGTCTCCTTTAAAAACAAGTAGACAGTATCAAGCGATAATTGCTTAACCCAGCTCCATTGAGGGATAAGGAAACAGCCACCATGAGGGCATCTGATTTGCCTTGATATCTTATAATTGAACCTTTTCAGGGGTATGCCTTCTGTGCTGAAGCAGAAAGTAATTAAGATGTTCAATGCTGCTTTTTGGACCTTTTCCTTCTCCCTTTGAATGGCTCACACTTCGAGACATGACAGCGCTCAGTATGCCTACAGACTTTCTTTTGACACATTAGCCTTACCCTCGCCAAGGCAGTCCTTCCCAGAAACCCCCTCTGCTCTGCACGCTCTGGGTGGGTATTTTGTCATTACTTCATTTTCCTCTGAAAATATTTTGATGCCTCTTTCCTTTGGCTCCCCCCCACCCCCACCCGCTTTCTCTCACCCATCCCCCGTCACTCCATTCAAAGTTCTCTATTAAAATGCAGAACTGTAAAGCCTCTCTCAGTCTAAAAGCCTGCTAGCAGCGGGGGACTGTTAGCTGTTAGTGATGCATACAGCTGAGTGAGTGCATCACAGCTACAAAGTCTAATGGGTGAATACATTCAATCACACACATACCCTCAACTCTTTTAAAGGGACAATGTTCGCAGTCATGAAAGCTCCATCCACAATGCACAGAGTGATGTATTTAAATTCTTTGGAGGAAAGAGATTTCTTGTTCATAAATGTCTAAATCCTTGCTCCTTTTTAGAAAAAAATTATAACAACGCATGCAATCGCTTCTTTAAGTGTCAGCTAATATATCACAACTGTCAGGAAAGTTGTGATGGGTGAAAGATAAAAATCTAAGATGCCGACTAATTTTGGCCAAAATCTTTCTCTGAAAATGCATATATCTATGCACAAGCATCCAGAAACCCTAAAAAACCATTTAACGAAGCCATGCTCTTCGATATGATCTTCTGCCGGAACGCTTTCATTTCATCGCTGCCTTTATTTCCCGTTCACCAGCATCCTCTCTGAAATATATCTCGTCTGTATGTTGTTTTGTGATGTTTCCTGAAGAGGGATGCAGCGTTCAGTCTTATGAGGTTTTGACAAGTATCGGCAGGAATTGTGTTTGCATCACTGCCCAGTCACTGCTTTAGAGGTAACGCAACAAGAAGAGCCTCTTTAAGGGAGGTAACAACAAGATTCGCTGCATCTGTGATTTTTAAAAAAATTTTTTTTGGTGTTTCTAAACATGCAAATCATGTATTTTTAAGGATGAAAACTGATACATTTTTTATTGCTTTAACTGCTCCCATCATGAAGGTAATATCACAACAATGTAGGGTGTAAGATTGAATTTGTGTTCATAATCCATAGTCGATGAAAGCCAAAATAGATTTGCTTTATAAACTATATTATATTACAGAGGTTAATGCCATTAGAAGCATCACAGGCAGATGCTTCTTCTGATACAGAATATAATGGCATCATCTAAGGGCCGATATTTTTCCAGGCATAAGTGAAACTGGAGCATGCTTATTAACTAGAATGGGTTTTTTAATTCAAATGCCTATCCATGAAGTGCACCATTTGAACCAAAGGAGATTCAGCAGTGATCAAAGTGGATAAGTGTTTGCTTTCCGTGTCACTGTAGGTTATTTTATAAAGTACATACTGCTTTTTCAGTATAGATAACCATGAACACTTACCTTTCGTGAATAGACTGTCTTTTACAGTAAAGTATTAGGCACTTAACAGCGTTTGGCACTCAAATGTGTATGCATTCTCTACAAAACAGTGTATTTCCACATAAAACTGATATCTCCCAGATCAGCAGAGCTATACTGTGAGATCTCTTTTCTCCAGTTATCACTTTTCTTCCTTGATCCCTGTTGTGAAACACAGCAGATATCATAAAACAAAAGGCACAGTTCTGAGGTTAGCTTAGTCACTGTGGGCCCAGTTGACTGAGCCGACTAGGTAATTGGTTGCATCTACCCACCCAGCAGGGCTCCTCTCCCCAGAAGCCAAGTCATGCCCCTCCTCTTCTCTCCCTGCTCTCTTCTGTTACTCATCATCCCAACACCTCACTACGCTAGCGGTTCGAAGCTACACCGTGCCGCCACGCAGCCAGCCCACGCTCCCAAAACTTCTCAAAAACAGCAGCCACGGCAGGTCGAGGCTTGTGGCAGGCTGATTTGCAGTTTGAGCCTCCTTTTTAATGAGGGGAAAATAAGTACTTGTTGTTCTGTGTCTAGTGTGTCACCATCCCCCTTCCCCACCTACCCACCACCACTGCAACTAGTAATGCTACATTCCCTTTAGCAAAAGAAAAAAGAAGGTGCACTAATTAAGATGGCTTCCTGGGATTTAGAAGAGGGGGTTGGAAGTGGCTTCTCCCACAGTGGCAGGGCCTTGAGGAGGGGACAGGGGTGGTTTTGTGCGAGAAGCCTCATCGGGCATATCTCTTCTCTCGATTCCTCTTTCCTTCCCCTACTCCCCCTGTCTGGCTTGTTTAGCTTGACGAGTCTGCTGCTAAACATGTATTTTATTTTATTTTTTTATGTGTAATTAAGCAAGATTTTTGCAGGAGCTGGGTATTTCCCTTCTTCTTTTTCCTCCTTGTATATTTTGCACTCCAGGGGGATTGGCAGAAAGACAGACAGAGGGGTTTGTGTTCGTCTTGGTAGGCAGACAGATTGAAGTTCTCCCACCTTGATTATATACAGCATGAATGGAGACTGCGCGTGGGCCAATGGGCTCTTTGTTGTTCAAGGACATTGGAAGGTTACTTCGCAGGATGTTGATAAAGGTTTTGCTGTAGATTTCAGTATCATTAAGAGGTTGAATTCATCCAACCATTATTTACTGTTCATACACGGGTCTTCAGAGATTTACCTGTATTTCTTAGAATGTATGACATTCATTCTTGGTGCTTGGTGCACAAGCATGAAACAAGAAAGTGATCCTTCTTGAATCAGAGCGAGGTTTGAATGCTACATCTTCACTCCTGTGATGAGTAACAGTTACATGACATTCTCAGTCCAATAGTGACAAATCTACAAATGTTCTGTGACTGATTGAAGTACAGAACAATTGGTGAGTAATTTCTCTTGGGTGTACCAAATGATTCCCTTTGTTTTGTCCTGAATCATGCTCAAAACGCCCACTTCCAAAAAATAGTTCTGTCTCTATGTAACAGAAGGTACATTTTTAGGTCCTCTATAAATAGCTTCTAAAATCAGATGTTGAGGGTTATTGAGGTTTCATTGTTTGGGTCTGCCTGGCAAGGACCTGAAACCCTGAGGGGAGAGTAGGGTGGGCTTGGACTTGACAGAAGAGTGAGACACGTCGAGAATCAGAGAATTAGAACACTGAGTGTGTGTGTTTCTGTATGCGTGCATGTACGCGTGCCTGTGTGGAGGGGTAGTCAGAGGAGGGAAGGGGACGAGCCTTTCGGCTCCTCCAGAGGGTTGGAATTCCTCCCGAGCTGTTCCCCCCATTTGGCAGGCACTTGTGAAAACAATTCCCCAGCTTTTAGTCACTCGGCAGATCCAATTGCCATTTCCACTTTGGAGGGAATGAGAGTGCAAGGCAATCCAGATAGACAGAACACAGAGAGAGAAAAAGAGAAGAGTTTTAATCGGGTTGGACAGATGCCGAGGCCAGTTGAACGGTTGTGCGATATTAATATCTTATGAAGGCTGTCTGGCAGTCCAAGCTCACCGTCTTGTGTGGTTTGTGTTTGTATGTTGCAGCAGCGGCCATTACAGAGGCTAAATGAAGATCTTGTGAACATGCACGAGGGAAGAACTCTACCTTTCACTTCAGTGACTTCCTCAGATGCTGTGGCCCAAAGAAAGATGGAAAGGAATGGGAAGAGTAAGACACTTAACTCTTACTTAGTCCCCCATGCAACTTTGCTTCTCACTGTATAATTAATGCAATAAAACTATTTGATAGTTTTTTTTGTTTTTTTTCCCTCATATCCATAGCTCACGGTGCAGATCACATTTATTCACAGTGTGACAGAACAAGTGAGGAACATGCCAAAATATTTAATTTTCCATTATACAAAGCTACACTGTATGTGGAGAGTATTCTGCAAGTTAACATCGGTGTGTGCCAAGTGTGCTTTCTGCTCCAGCTAAAGGAGATGAATAGGCATAGTAAATAAACCTCCTGCTCTTCTAGGCTTGAGCCAAGACTGCTGCACAGAACCCATTCAGTGAGCCAAGAGGAGCCTCCATACGCCACGTCGCTGAGCCTCTCACCTTCCCTTTTCACCCCTAACCCAACAAGCGCTATGACCTCTGAGCTGGAGAGTAGCCTTACTTCAATGGACTGGCTTCCCCAGCTCGGCATGAGGGCAGCCATCCAGAAGGCCGACGCGGGACACCACCACGGCCACCACCACGGGCACCACCACCACGGGCATCATCACGGGCAGGGGCCTGGCAAGAAAATGGTACATTTGGATCCGGGAACAACGTTGGACCAAGAGGAAGCAGCACAGCACAGAGATGGTAAACCTCCCTACAGCTACGCCAGCCTCATCACCTTTGCTATCAACGGCTCACCGCGCAAACGGATGACCCTCAGTGAGATCTACCAGTGGATCTGTGACAACTTCCCTTACTACAGAGAGGCAGGCAGCGGCTGGAAGGTAGGACAGTGATTTACTATTGTGTTTTGTTCTTGTTCTCTGCAGTTGATCTGGCTCTAATGTGAGTCTGATTTCAGAATGGGAAACGTTTTATAAATGGTCAAGGCAGTTTTTTGATCAGTTATTATTTTTTTTCAAAGTGCAAAACATGCAGGTTTACCAGAATAAATTTGGATTTCATTCCTACTACTTTTATTTCTATTGTTTTACTGCTGGATCAGAGCATACTCCAGCTTTGATCATGTGGTACATTACCAGCCCATGTTAAAAAGTTGTTCAGTTTAATGGCATGGACCTTTTGGATATTAACCAACATGATTTTAATTAGCCAGAGAAATGGAAGAGAAGAGAAATTATGTATTTCTCCACATAAGATTAGACTTGGCAGGTCACCAAGGTTTAATTTGCCATTTATTTTAGTTCTTTCATCCATCCAAGACAACGACATGGTCAGTGGTTTACTATTGGACAATTTTCTCACTCTTATTTTGAAAGTTCAGTTACTGTTAACCGGTTAGCTCCAGTCCTTCCCACCTCACGATTGACTGCAGGCAGGCTGGTCAGGTTGCTATTGTGGCGGTCCTCCTTCAGCCGTCTCAGGTCTCTCGTCCCAGTGTTGGAGAGACTCCTGACTCCACAATCTTGGACTGCAACAATAATACACAGTCCGTTTTTCTGCTGCAAGCTGGGGATACCACTTTATGGTTGGAGCACGCCAAAAAATATAATTCAATTCTTCAGGGAACACTTCATAATGTTACAGGCCTTGCTCAAGGGCCCAGCAGTGGCAGCTTGGTGGGGCTTGTGTTTATACCCAAAATTATCATTTCATCTTTTACGACTGACAAGTCACATTGCATGGTCAGTGTTAGGTGCTGTAAAACAAATCTCCAGGTGGAAGCTTACATTCCCATATCTTGGGCTCATGGTAGGTAAAGTAAGCATGTTTTGCTAGTTTTGCACAGATACCACCACACTTTACAGGCGGTGCCCCCTGTTTATTTGATGTTATCCCTACCAAACCACTTGTTAGGCATCTGTCATCTGTTTGCTTCGTTTATTTAGACACTATGGCTTTCCTTTTTTCCTGCTTTGAAATACAAACAGTCTCCAAATGGGCGATTAGGGGAATATAGGAATAGAACACCTTCACAAATAATCATCAATCCCCGGTCGCTGGAAACATGCTGGTTTAAAAGCTATGAACATACTTCCCAGTATTATTTTGGCATCAGCCCAACATGCTTCTCTAAAAACTGTGTCTCACATCAGTTGAACCGCTTATATTTTTACAACTTACGGATTTTTTAAGCTAAACCTGGATTTGATAGAAGATTCGTAGGGGAAGAAAATTTGATACTAGATTTAAATTTCCATCCTATTTCACATCCATGTCCTATATAACTCATAATGCTAAAGCACAACATGCACAGCCGTGAACCAGTTGCAACCCAGAAGAGCACAGAACCCTGTTAGTGAACCAAGAATGATTGACAGATGCATTTCGTCTCATTCAGATGGCATTATTAAATCCTTATGCAAATGTAGCTATGCAGATCCCGGCTAATATGAGCAGAAAGGTGGCTGTGTTATTAGAGACAAATGAATAGATCCCCGCGGTTGTGTCTTGGGGATTCTCTGCCTTATTAGTGAAGAAGGGAATGGATATAGTCCTTCTACTGACACTGGAAAGGCTGTCTGCAAACTATCAACCAATTCATCTCTCTGAAAGCAAGAACATTTTTCTTCTTCTTCTCATTATTTCTCTGTCTTCGACTTTCTATCTTCATCTCCCAAATACTTGCTCTCCATCAAACCCCCTCTCCCCTTTCTCCTTCACTCTCATATTCACTCACTCACTCCCCTCCTCTCTTCCTTCCCTGTGTCTGTTCCCCGTCTGTAATCTTCAACACAACGTTCCCTGAACGGAGGCATGCCAGATTTGGAGACAAAAAGGTTATGATAAAAGCCAGGTTGTGTTGGCAGAGCTTCTTACCAGTTAGCAGGATTCAATCAATTAGTTTTCTGTTCGGGTAGAGAGAATGGGGGTTACTGAGACCATCCAGGCTTTCTCTCACTGCAGCTCATGACTGCCTTTCCTGCTGTTTGTATTTGAGTGCCAGGATGTTTTAGTATCCCATAATTATACTGCTAGATTCATTGATTTGTATGTGTAGCTGCATTCTAGTAACATCATTAAGGCGCTATGCTGATGGCGTTGTGGTTTCCTTTTCACACGTTCTGGCATTTGTTCACTAGACCAGTGCAGGGAGTTTTTTGCAAGACTCATAACTCAGAGTTGCACTGGATTCTACTTAGACCAGGGCTCTATAAACTACGGTGTTTTTAATTTGTCAGTATAGATGCATTTAATAAGAAGTTTATTTAGACTTTCAGACTACTATGTTGGCCCTGCAATAGACTGGTGACCTGTCCAGGGTGCACCCTGCATTCCGCCTTATGACAGCTCTGGCTGTGTGTCCATATGCTGATTTGGAAGCATTTGAACAGCTGCCAATCAGAGAAAAAACTTCTCTTAAAATGAGGACTAAGTACAGACCAAGAAAAAAAGGACATGAATCTGGATATGAGCATAATGGGTCACCTTTAAGAAAAATGACTTTTTATTTTCTTTTACTGAGTTTCTGCAAGAAAAGTCATTAGAAAATTTATTAATGTAGCACTATCCACATGCATCTATACCAACATGAGAGCACCAAATCATGGTTAATGTTATTTACATATCGCAATGAAGGATTTAGCTTACCATCATTAGTGGACATAAGTGGATGGAAACCAACTGTTCAGGTAAATGAGGTAATATTTGCCTACTTCTTTATAAGGGTCGGTGATGTAGCCTCAAATTATATCACGGTATTTCAGGGACATTTGCGATAATGATATTTAAGAAGATGATGCACATGGGCATTTTCCATCCTTCTTTTCCAGTGAACTACTGTCATTGGTGATAAGCTGCCTACATCAGAGTGTGAGTCTGTTGCCACAATGTGTAAGCAGCAGCAGCATTATGACCCCTTCATATAGAAAGTGGCATGCGTTGCACTGAGTGCTAGGTTGAACAAATAGCCCAAAATTAATGGGGTTCAGAGTGCAGCGGTGCCATGGTCGCAACTGTATGTGAATGGCCCTTTATAGTGCAATAGTAGTGACACTGAATAAGACAAATGTAAGCAAAACAGCGGCCTCAGTAGTGTCAAAGTATAACGTAACTACTTAACACTTTAGTTTAACAATAGCCAGAACTAAAGAAACTTAACCTTGTAACTCATCAGGCGCCTGCACAATATTGTCACACAATATAACTAAAACTGAAGAATATTTTCTATCTGAGACGTTGGGTTGAACTTTTTAACCAGTTGCTTAAAGCCCTCCTTTTCTCCATGTAACAGTATCACTAGTTTCCATCTGCCGTTTGCTTTTCCTGTCACATGGAGTGCAACTAGAGTGCTCCAGACGCTCATTGAATCACATTTGTTTACTTTTGGGTTGCACATCAATAGGTGCTAGCATGTCCTCCTCATGTACCTTTTTTAGGCTGGTTATACTCGATGGTGGGTTTTTTTGGGGGGGGGGGGGTTTGCCTCAAGTGGTGAAACGAGTTTGTTGTTTCCACTTTTAGCGGGAAGAGTTTTCTTGTATATTTTGCAAAGTATTGAGCTTTGTTGGAGGATGTTGCAGTAGCTCTCTCTTTTTTTTGGGGTTCTAAATTGTCATCGGAGGCTGATGCACTGCTCTGGCTCTCAGACATGTCTGGGCTTCTGTCATTGTTGCTAAGGAACAAAACACATGGTGTTGCGATTTGAAACTTTTATATCACGTAAAAATTTGTACCAGAATTATTGAGGATGTTGTGATATGGCACAGCCCTAGTTCCCCTTTATTTTTTTATTTTTTTATTTTTGTATTAGTAGGCTAATCAGATACATCCACAATTTTTGAACTAAAAAAAAACCCCCAAACAAACTTGTCTGCTTCTGGCTAGTGTAAGATCAACTTAGAGCCAGAAAGCCAAAATCATGAACCTGTGTATGAATTTATAAAGCACACAAAGCATCATGATGTACTTTTTTTTTCTTTTCCCTTTATTAGTCCTTAAGAAACGGCTGTAAACTTTTGCTTCCTGGATGACCCGGCTCATCACAGTGAGGCTTCTTTTATATCAGCCATGGCTTTCACAGGGAAAGTTACATAAGTCCGGTTCATTCCAGTTCAGGTGATTGCTGTCAGCTGTACACAGTGGGAGACAGACACAGGGATTGTCTTGGAGCCACGTTCGGCAGACAGTGCCGGCTCACTCATACACATGTTGCAAGTGCTCACTCTTAAGAAGCGTGTTTTCTGCATGTACCACTCAAGCTTTCAGAAAGCGCCTCATACGGGGTCTTTCATGTTTGCCGTCTCCTTCACCCTCTGCCACACATGCGTACGCACACACGCTTGTACACTCGCAGAGAGACTCCCACTCAGGTAGGCAGTATACGTGTGCAGTCTACAGATTACACACGGGGAGCTCAGCAGGAGATGAGATGGTGTGTGTGTGTGTGTGTGTATGTGTGTGTGTGGGGGGGGTGCTGCTGTCAGAGAGCAGAGGAGAGTTTTACTACCCAACACACGCACTCCGTCTGCTCTGTATGATAATGTGAGAGTGCAAGAACAGCAGAGTTGAAACCAGGACACACACACACACGCACGCGCACAAATACACACACACTACACAAACACACCACACAAACACACACGTTTACCAACTTCAGCTCATAAATGCTTACAACCGTTGACCGCCGTGAGATTATTATATGTGTGGCATCTAGACACAACCCAGGGTTGCAAATGCACTGCATTAAAAGGCAGTCTAATTCGCTGTTATAATCATGTAAATTTCCAAGGTCATGAGATTTTTGTGTCTTCGCTGAAAAAATGAATATGGAGCGCTCTTTTACATCTGATGAGAGGCTTCTTCCAGAGCTGTGGAGGAGGTTTAGGATGTGTAACCAAAAAAAAAAGTGAAATTAAAAAGCACATGCATGCATAAGCAATTTGTTTATGGACCTTGTTAAAGCTTCTAAATTCAGCTTGTGTAACATGCATGCATAGCATTTCCGTATTTTTATTTATTTATTTATTTATTTTACACAGAGGAATAAACTGGAATGGAGATGGAGGCGAATGCAAACGCTGTTGCATCAGGCTGCGTCATATTATTTTGTATCACCGCAACAGCATTATCTCTCTTATGTTATCTTTACCAGCCTCACCCTCTCTCCCTGACTGTGTCCTACACCATGCACTGCTCTACTTTCCCATGCCCTCTGTAGCCCCCTCACATCCTTTTCACACCCACGTGTCCCTCCACTGTTGAATCCACCTTTACCACAACTCATAATGACTACACAGCAGGAAGCCAAAGCCACACAGGGGTTCTTTTTTCTTGCTTTTTATTTTCCCTTTCAGTTTGTAAAAGTGAGTCATCTGTAATGAAATAAGTTTTTTTTTTTTTTTTTTTTTACTGTTGTTGTTGTTGGATAGTTTGACATTAGAGAAAATATGGGAACGAGAACAAGGTAATGAAATGCAGCAACTGGAGGCAACGAACAACTCAGCTGCTGAGGGCATCTTTGATCATGAGGTGTGCGCCCTGACCGCTTGGCCATCGGGTTACGCTTTGCAGTCAGGATTTTAAACTCACAGCTGACCTTCAACGTGTGGCCTGCAGTGATTTCTATTTAGTGCTTTTCGTTTTACCTTAATTAGCTTTTACTTTATGTGGTTTGAATATTTTTATATTGCACTGTCTTTATTTGTGTTGCCAGAGGTTGTTTTCCTCACAATATTTCCTTATGAAATAATGTTTTCTAGCTTGGTGGATAATAAAGTTCTTGTTCATTGTCATTCTGTTATATCTCAAAGATTAGTCAATCATGGATTAATAGTTTAAGGTCTTTATCAAGCAAATCAAGCAAGAACATGTTTAATTTTCTTGGCTGTCACAGTTTATTTGTAGCGGCTTCATGTCATTCTGAGTAGTTTATCTTTAGTCTTTGGCTTACAAAAATTAAGCGTAACACTATAGTGGCAGATCAGCTCACAGAGGCTGAGAACTTAGTTGATACCCTTCTGTATGATGTCTGCATGATAAAAGATGCGCTATTTAACATATCTAGCCTGCCTATAGTCGCATTTTCAAACCACTTTGCAACCCACTTCCACCCCATCTGACGTAATCCATGTCGTATCTGTTGTCATCGTTACCTGCTGTGTTCTGTGTGGGGTCCAACTTTCCACGCATGCACAGGGATGGGCAGTGTGGGTCCAGCATGCTAGCAAATATAAATGACTGCAGACAGAAATACTCTGTCTGCTTTTGACGATAGTTTTTCAGACTCTCACATTTTGCTCTGGGAACCAGTAAAAGGCATTTCTCACCTTCTTTTTTTTCTTCAGATTTGAAAAACTGAATTTTTGAAGGAAATTTCAACATGGCACAAAAAGGTTCTGTAGTCTATGATTTTGCATTCTATTCTGCTTTATTCTTTCATGCTTTATTTAATAATAGAAAAGTGTTGGCTACACAGACCTCATCTTAACATTTATGTTGTGTTTTAAAATGTGAAGGTCTTCCTATTATTCACTATTATTCAATGCAGTCTAGACCTGTACCTTCACCAAATGGCACATCGCAGTCTGCACTTACTAACCTGCTCTCTTGCAACCCCTGTGGCCTCAGGCGAGCTCCCATGCAGCCAGGCTAATTGGCTGCAAATTAGCAAGGCTTAATGTGACGTTGTAAAGGGCAGCACTGGCGCAATGCTCCTTGGCCTTTGGCTGAACATTGCATGTCATAGACAATCACCTGATATGAATCAGCACTAGGCCATTATTCTGACTCCCATCCTTTCATGCCTGCTCTAAGGGAGATCTGCGGCTGAGCGCAGTGGAAGTCGATGCTCCATGTCAAGTGTACTTAAGTACGTGGAGGAACTCTGTTGTCATTGGCTGCAGGGAGTCATTATGTGGCTGCAGGTGCACTGAAACACCTGAGTTTGTGTCTTATGAGCTCAACTCCATTTTCGCCACTGTACAGTCAATGTGAGTGCACAGCTCCAGTGTTGAAGTGGTACAAGTGTACAGGGTAGGCTGCATGTCTGCGGCTGCTTGTTTGTCTGTGACAGTCTACTTTAGTGAGTCTTTTAATGAGATTTTGGTGACTAGGATAATGCCGCATTTGTTTGATTGAGTCTCACCTCTATATGTGTTTGTCCCCACATTGATAAGTGACACAGAGCTGTAACATGTACCTTGCTGTTCTCAGTTTACATGTCATATTAAACTAGTGTGCTGTACAGGTGTGTGTCTGTGCACATGTGTACTGCATTGTAATAGTATATGGGAGTGCATGCTTGAGTCAAGAAACGTGCTCTGCGCTCATGGATAGACTGTTGAGAGAAGCTGCAGTGGAGTCATGCTTTTGGCCGAGCCTTGCACTTCAAGGAAGTTGTTAGGATGTAAATGTCTTATGGGAAATTTGCAGTGATTGTGTGCAAAGTGGCTTAAGCCACTGGGAAGTACATTGCATAGTGGTTGTTAATCTATTGCAATAAACCATGTAGTGTATAGGTTTGCATAAGTTTTAATGCAGTAGCTATCTAAATTTTGAGCACAGTGTTTATTAAGAAAAAAAACAGAGGCTGATGGTGTCTCTCACGTCCTTTGTCTCATCCATGTAGCGTTGCTGTAAACAGGAAAGGTCACCAGGTAGAGTAAAAAAACAAAAGTTTTAACCAATGAAGAACTCTTTAACAAAGAAAAAGTTAAGCTCAGACTCCGTGAGCTGGATAAAAGCTTATCGTTCTACAACAACAAACATCTCAATCTACTTGAAACTGTACATAGATGAGAATGATAAATAACTGTACGAGGCAATACAGAGAATTTTATTTTGTTTCAGTTGTTTATACATTTACACAATGTTTCCAGTGAAGCAACATCATCAGAACAGAAATACACCTGAGCCGCCTGGCTCAGTACTCTGACAGATCCGTATGGTAACGAGGAAATCATGGCAGTGAACTCCTGAATGGGATTCAAATTCTGATTTGGGAGAAGTTCTAATATTATTATTATTATTATTATTCAATTTTATTATTGTGTTAATTCAGTTAATCCTTTTTTTAACATTTATTTTATTTTATTTTATTTTAACATGACTAGAGTTGAAAGTTGCCATGTGAACGGTGCCATACTGAGCTGGTTGGCCTTGAAGCAACTGTTGCATGAACTCCATCATGTAACAAATGATAACTACGTCTGTCTGTTACAGGTCAGTTGTTTTTATTGAATTATTATTTATGATTATTTAGTTTTAAGAAACCAGACAATGATTTCAGGAAAGAGACATTGATCCTAAGGTTAGATGGTGGCTTTCCTTTAAATTGGGAAACTCAACCCAACATGATCTAGATGGGAAAATATCACAACAGACCAAAGGAAAAATACGTCAATTTGATTTTGGTGTGAACTCCCCCCTTAACTTGGACTTTGACAGTTCCCATTTGATGGTGAGCTGTGCTTTTTATGAGACAATATAAACTATAATATATATAAACGTCCACCACATTTGTATTCAATATAAATTGTTACCATTGATTGAAAAGCAGATTAAGATAATCAGCTTTTTTTTCATTTTAGGCTGTGTCCATACTCCCATATACATAAATGCAGCTATTAATTATACTTGTGTGCGAAACATTGCTAGAGCTTTTAATTACATACTAATCACTAATATGAGCCTCACTATTAAAATCTTAATTAAAAGCGAGGAATTTCTTTTGCTATCTCCTCGAGCATTTGGCACTTGTCCAACACTGTGTTTCCCTCTCTAACCAGTCAGGCCTGTAGCACTCTCCATATGGCTAATAATAGGCTTTAGGCTGGTTTCCCTAGCACTCTGGAATGCAACAGTTATACCACAGAATGAGCTTATTCGCTAGTTATGGGGTTTGCATCCTGTCTGACATGAGCCTGTTCTTTATCAGACCCTGGGTTGCATCAGAGCATGTCAAAGAACAAGAAAAGAAGTGGCTGATGGTTTTCTGATTCACCAAAGTTAAAGCAGCCCTGCTCAAGCACAGTTTTTGCAAGTAATACGTGTGTGGTGCTTTTTTTTTTTTTCAGAGCCTCAGCAGATTTAGTGAGTAATTGTTGGTTGAAGTATTGAGCTAGAAAATAAAATGTACTTAACTTTAATATAGCTAAAAATACAAAATTCCAAAACCCAGGAAACAGGACAATGATCTGAAACACAGCAGCAAATCTACAAGAGAATGGCTGAAAAAGAAAAGAATCAGGGTTCCAATGGCCCAGGCAAAGTCCAGACCTCAACCTGACTGAAATGCTGTGGTGGGACCTTAAGAGAGCTTTGCATAAATGAAAACCTTCAAACCTCAATAAAGTGAATCAACATTGTGAAGATGAGGAATTCCTCCACAACAACGTGAGAAGCTGATAAAGTCGTAAAACGATTACTCCAAGTTACTGCTGCTGCTGAATCATTGGAAGTACTTCGTTTTTCACATGACTGTATTCTTGTGGCTGCAGTTCATCCACAGTAAGATGACATATTCTGAAATTTGTCGCCACTGAAACATAAAAAGAAGAAAGAAACCCACTAGATCCCTCCCTCTCTTTGTGTTAGTAAACAACACCTTGTACATTACAGCTAGCATCTGCTAAAGAGTGACAGAAATCATGCTCATTTATTAAATCTGACATTGTTAAAGCTCTAAATTCAATAAACAACCACAAAATATATTTGTTTGTGGCTTCTAACTGTGTGAAAGAATGTGAAACAGCAACAGTGTCTACTGTGTGGCATTGATCAGTATTTTATGATCTCATGTGACTGACAGAAACCCTTAGAAGTAATAGAAATATGTCTTTTACATAGTTCTGGAAAATGACTCTGGAGATTACTGTAGTTTTTGAAAAAGGGTTCATGTTTGGGTGATTAAAAGTCTGTAAAAATTAAGAAAAACGTAGATGGATGTTATGGATAATATCTATACTCACAGGAAATCCATTGCAGTTTCAGTAGTCGGGAACAATGCAGCCTCTTGAACTCACAACTCACCTAATTAATAAGTTTGTAAATCAAAATAGAATAGCCTTCATTTCATCAAGTAAGCACGAGAATAGAAAAGGGCGGCTGTCAAACAGCATTGGGATGCATAGTGCAGCCAGTGCACTGCTTTCTGCTTGTCCCCCTACCCCTCCTTCCTCCTTCCCTGTTCACTCACCTCCTCTCCCGGAAAAGCTGGTGACAGAAGCTGTCACTTCACCACAGCCCTCTGCTTGAAACATCCAGCAACAGGAAGTGTGCCACTGCGACCTACTTTGGTCTCTGTGTTATTTTTGAAACACTATATTCAAATGACACCTGAAAGGATTTGTCTTTCTAAATTAGTTGTGAGATTAGAAATCCTGCTGATGTGACATAGGAAGGAGTGAAAAATGTTCAACACAAGGGGTAAACTGGGATGATCGTTTGCTGTTGAGTATTTCTGCTGTTTATCTCATGAATAAAGATAAAATAGTGCCAGCATAATAAGTGACCTCATTTGTAAAATCCTATGGTGAATATTAGAAGGTGTTTTGGCATCAGATAAGTACTGAATACATTGCTCATCCTGCAATTCCCACTATGGAGTCTTCACCTAATGCCCTATTAATACTTGGTTTTAAAGTGCGTGTTGTGTGACGTCATCATGAGTGGACACCTGAGACACATTGCTGTTTGCACCTGTGTCTAAGGTCTTCAACTGATCACTCTGGCAGTCAAGCCTTTGGCATTTTATATTTCCTTGGGTCAACTTTGCCTAATATTAAAATTTGTTTGATGATCTGAAACATTTAAGTGTGACAAAAATATGATCTCAGGAAGGGGGCAAATACTTTTTCACAACACTGTGTTTTTGTCTTATGTCCTTAGGCATCATGAGTAGCATGTAAACTACTAATGCTGCCTGGTCAAATGCATCCCAGGCCACCTGGCTCGAGTGATCGGACTACGGTTCATCTTGGTAGTTGTTTACACTTCTGTCAATTCTCTGATTGGATGGCTGTAGCTCATGCTTACCTAATTCAGGGTTACGGGGCCTGGAGCCTATCTCAGCTGTCACAGAGTGAGAGGCGGGTATACCCTGGACAGGCTGCCGGTCCATTGCAGAGCTAACACAGCAAAATGAAATAATTTGTAAATATCAAACATGTTACGGTAAGAATTTATGGCATTTTTGCCACAGCTTGCACAGAATCCTCACAGGAGCAGGAGCTGTTGTGTTTTCAACAGCAGTAAAGCATCAGAGAATTAAGCTTTTTGTTAAATTACCGGCACAAATGCATGTTGTCTGAGGAGGGGTGACTGTCTTGGGTTGGCTGCATTCAGTCAGCTGCATCAGCGGCAGAGGCTGTGCATGTGTTCTTGGTTTAGTGCGTCTTGATGCAATAATTAAACCAGACTGATGTGAGCCTGTGGAAATGCAACGCTAGATTTGTATAACCTGCAACAAGGGCTTGCAAGTAGATACCTCTCTGTGCTAAAGTGTCTCTAGCCAAAATGGTGAGCCAAAGCTGGGTCTGCTGATTTTGAATGATGAACTGTATTTTGAATATTTTTATTGTTTGGGAGCACTTTGCTAGATCCCCAGGGACAACAGCAACCCTGCTTCCACCTTGTATGTGAGGTTTTTTTTTTGTTTTTGTTTTTTCCTGTGTGTGCGAGTCACAAGCACACAGACTCACTTAGGCCCTCTCCTCCTCTTTCCATCACACACAACTAAGCAGGCTCTGGTACATTCTGGAGATGCACACACATGTAGACACATTACACACTGCACACTCATGAACAGGTGCGTGCATAACTGCTCACATGCACAGGTGCGCACGCACACAGACACCCGCTTACATACACACTTACATCCAGGTGGGTGAACAAACAAAAGACTGAAATGCACACACCCATTCAGGCACACACACTTGTGTACAAGCACATTCTGCACAGTCGCACGCACCTCTCATCTTATAGATGACTTGTGTGAAGTACTTGAGTGAAGGAGTGAAGAGGGTGGGGAAAGGGTCCATCAAATGAAATGAATATGTATCAGATGGGGTTTGAAGTAGTGACTTGCATTCAGCCCTGCATACTCACGAAGCGTCTGTCACTCCGTCACCATCGGGATATAATAAGGTGTCTCAATGATGCTCAGAACCCAGGAGAGTTTCACATCTAAGACACCTGTCCGTGTGCGCTTGTACCCCGTACTCCCTCATCCAGCCGACTTCAGCTCTTTCTTTCTTTGTGCCTCTTGCACCCTCCCTCCTCCCAGCTCCTACTCCTGTGCCTTACTTTCAAAACTTACATTTTACCCCTCTCTTTATGCACTGTATGGGTTCAGCTGAAAGTTAATAAAAATTTCTTCTGTCTCTTTTCTCTCCAAATATCCCCTCCTGCTCTGTCTTCTTTCCTTTTTCACTCTTTCTCTGTTGTTCTGACTGCCTCTGTACCTCTCTAACACAACAATGCATTCATCTTGAAGGGCATGGGAGAGACTCTTGTGAATACTGTTGTGTGGGAGTACATTTGTGTGTGCACATCATTCTGCATAAGCCCCCCACCCCCACCTCATAGGTTAATACCCTGGCCAGCAAATACCCTTGGCCCTTTGGCCTTTGACCTCAGTCTCCCAGCAGACATGCAGATGAGTAGAGGTTTATGTGGGACTTCCACCAGCGTGCACACAGGCAAGAAGGGTTAATGTCTTACCTTGCTTGTTAGCGCTTTCCCAGTCTTTCTATTACAGCCTGCTGAGACACATTAATGAATGCATTTTCAAATAAAAATGCAAAGATCTACAGTCGATCTTTTTTCCCAGGCCTCAGTGTCCCAGTGTGCTGGATTTCATCCATCTTTTTATATGTCATCTTGTAAACTTTTAGTGGCTGTAATCAAACCCTCCCAGAACTGTAGCCCTGACGGGTGATCGTTTAACCTGGAGTGCCGGTATAAGTGCCTCAGCTGTAACTCACCTTACTGTCAATGCAGAAAATGAACAAAATAGTTACTGCAGGAAACCTCGGGAGCAGAAAATATCAAAAGTTTTGTTTCCACATTTGTGAAACATCATTTCTCAAGACTGTTAAATTCCGTTGAGCAAATGCCATCTAATGTTGCCACTTTGTATTTAACTCTGCTGGCATGACCCAAATCTTCCAAACCTACCCACTTATGTAACTTCGCTCTTCTCCGTGTGACCTGTTTCCTTGGCATGTCTACCCTAACACAAACACACATTCACAAATGCAGCAAGCTTCCTGCCTATGGCCAGAATATCCTCTGGTGCCTTTACCTTGCACTTTACCATATCCGCTCACATGTGCACACACACACACACACACACACACACACACACACACACACACACACACACACACACACACACACACACACA
>JAVDPK010002069.1:213106-233902 GCA_034780415.1 Cichlasoma orientale
CAAAGCTGAAAAGTAATAGCAACAATGGCCTTAAGAAGCTTAACGTTTTGGCAAAAGAGCCGTTACTGTAGCTTAAGCGGTTTTTGAGTTTTTAGCGGCCGAAAAACGTACGGAAGAACATATAATATATAAATAATAAAGATTACAACAACTATACTGTGAATGCTTTGCAAGCATTCACAGTAATTAGAAAACAAACCAAAAAAAAAAAAAAAAAGCAAAAAAGTTTAACATTTAACTTATAAGTGATCAAACCAGGGTGCCTGCTGACTTCATCCTGATTCAGGGAGAAAGGCTGGTCTCTCTCTCTCTCTCTCTCTATGCATATTTTGTGTGGACAAATTGCATTGCATCTTGTTCCTACAAATTAATCAGAACTTGAGAACTATATTTTGTGCTCTCTATGTGACTTCAGGGCTCCGCAGTAATTAGATAATTATTAAGTAACTTTTGGTGTAGTTTGCAAGGCAAGAATTGTGCGTTTTAATATGCTCACAGTAAGGTTGGTAGTGTATGGAAAACATGCATCCACAGACATACTTATTATGCCTGAAGTTGGTTTGGACTGCTGCTTATGGAGCAAGAAAACACTGATTTACTGTGTTTAGACGTTTTTTTTTTTCTTCAGTGGAAATGGTGGCTGTCGATGTTGTATATATAATTTTGTTCATGGCAAAGGTATTGGACTCAACCAGTAGTCTTATTCAGTGCCTACATTTCGCACAAACACGCAGACACACTCGCACACTTTGTGATCCTTCAGCTGCTGGGCGGGAATGGCCTGGCCTCAGCCTGGTCAAAAAAAAGCTCATTAATCAGGCAGGGCAAGGAATGTGTGGGAGGAAGACACAGCAATGACTCTCATTATCTTACTTCACAGCACTGCTAATCAGTTTATCTATTGCTAATGATTATTCAGTGAAAGATTAGTTTTTGTTTCTTTAGCATATATGAAAGCAGGCATTCGCGCGTAACATGTATTCACAGATGACACGCAGACGAGCAGGCGTAGACTGATGCTTTCTGAGTGGAAGGACAGTCGTCCTTTGTGTGCGGTTACACACACACACATACACACACACCTACCTGTATGTCCTTGCAGCTAGTTATGTGGAGAAATTATACTTGGTTCTTTTTTTTTTTTTTTTTCAAAATTCTTTCTTTTTTCCAGCATCCCATCAGGGAAAAGGAACAGAATCTGTTTTATGTGTCATTCGCCTTTTTGCATACGTGTGGGTGGCTAAGAGTGTGCGTGTGTATGTGTGCACACACACACACATGTTGTGCATGGACTTCATAAAAGCCCATTAAACATTAGAAATGAACTTTTCAGAATATTCAATAAAGGAAAATTACCATACAGTGATTAAAAAGTACAGTTAAAGCAGATGAAACTGAAGAGTTAAGAGGTCAGCTGCTTGGAATAATACTGTAGCTTATAAAATGGTGTGTGATATTGACAAAACCGTCACAAAAAATGACAACCAGAACTTATTTGTGTAATATTGACAATATTTTCAGAAAGCATAGAGTAAAATGTTGAGAGGTAAACATTAGCTAAGGGAATCCGCTCACTGAAAGACACCGGGGAGACGAGCCAGGATTAGGGGCTTAGTGAGGCAACTTCGGGTTTAACCTTAGGTTTTCAGTCTTAGGAACGTGGTTCACTTCTTACCCTGTTACATTGCCATGGTAACTTCTGCTGCAGACCTTACCTGCTCTGGAGCTGATTAAGTCTGCAGCAGATCAACACATACAAACTCAATGCCTCTAAACTAATTATTTTCCTGGAAAATATCATCACCGTTCCTGGAAGAACCCATGGATGTCGAAGCACAGATAGTATGAGATTATAAAATTATAGACCTTCATTCGTCTTTGTCTGCCCCTGATGAGCTGCAATAAGGCATTTAGATTCTTTAGGAGCAGAGTTATTCCTTGCTTTTTCTTTTTTTCAGGCTGCAAATAATTTTAAGTAAATGTTATTGTTCTGTAAGCTTTGATATAGCGAAATAAAACCCTAATTAAAGCTAATCTTAAATATCTTTAAACAGGCTTTAGTAATACAGCAGTTTTCCAGTTTTTATGGCCACAGCAATTAAAGTGCATATATGAATTCATACAGCAATTTTTTTTATACAGTACTGTATGTACTACACGGTGTCCTTTGCTACCACTCACACCACACATTTCTGATTTGGCTGCAGCACTGGTATTGTTTTCAGCCTGTACTCCGTGTGTTTAACCTCGTCTGATTTCTCTAATATTATACTTCGCTTTTCCTTTGTAAAATATGCCCCTCTCCTTCTAGTGGACCTGTCAGTATTTGTAGTATATGCTGAAAACACCACACTTAATCATCAGATTGTGTTACCACTTAGCAGGATTACCAAAGTGAAGTGAAGCCAGATAAGGAAAAGGTGTCCTCAGTATGCTGAATTTACCCTGTTATGCATTCCCCTTTGAAGTGCATGCTGTATATGAGCAATGCTGAGGGTTAAAGTTAACTCATTAGAGTACTCAGGTGACTTTGTTGCTCATTCAGCCACACAAACTGTTACTTTCCAATATTACTCATTTGTCACTGTTGCACTATATTTCTGTTTCTTTTGTTACTACCTCCCAATCGTGTGCACAGGTGCATTTTTACTAGTGAACAGTATTCAGTCTGAACTTATTTCATTGTTCCATTATGACACAAGTGTAAGAGAAATGCAGATTTATACCTGGCTGATAATAAATGTTTGTCAGCTGCTGCTATACATCAAATATGAAGAAGCACACCTGCATGTCAAACACAGCTCAACAGGACTGATGGGGGAGCCCGCTGAGGCCAGTACTACAGCAGTGGTACTTACTGCAAGCTTTATTCATCCAATCACACACGCACATTCACACACAACTTTATTCTACGCACTATCTGGTGAATGCACTGGGGGAAACTCAGGGTTCAGTATCTTGCCCAAGGATACTTTGGCACGCAGACTGGTGGAAGCAGGGATCAAGCCAGCAACTCTGATTGGTAGGCAACCCACTCTACCTCCCGAGCCACAGCCACCAATGCAAAGTCCAAATCCTGATGGTATTTTGAGTCATATCAAGATTAAATTTGCAGCAATGCTGACCTGTTGGTTGTTACATTACTTTGGTACAGACTGAAATATGAAGAGCTATTTGGTGGTACTCAGTGGATGAATCCTAACGACTTTAGAGGTCCCCCGATTGTTCCTCTGTCACCGTCAGCAAAACCCAGCTTTTCACTTATTCCGCCAAATATCTTTACTCTTAAGTTACCATTTAACCACAGATATACTTTGTTTAATGCTGCTAAGCGAATGCCTTATCCCCGTGAGCACTGACAGCACACAGAAGTTAGCGTTAAGCTACAAGCACCACTTTGGCTTTGTGTGACTGCTTAACAAAATTTTGATTAAATTAAAATGAGATTTTGCTCATCTGTAATTATTAAGCACTCCAGCAAATAAGCAATGCTTAAAGAAACATCTCTCTCTCTTTTCCTTCCCCCCTTCTCTCACATGCAGTCAACACATACACAAAAGACAGAAGAGCAAGGAATTAATTAAGCAGCACAGTCCAATGCAAGTTTGCAGGCTTCAAACAGCACTGTACATGTCAGTCTCTACATGCAGCACTCGGCTCATTTTATTGTATCCTAATGTAACCATGTCCTGATACCCTGATTGGTTTGGGCTACGGGCTGTTTTTGTTGATATGCGGCTCACAAGGGACAAACTCACATCGCTGAAAACTCCCATCCTCCAAACCATCTGAAAAATTATTACTGTGAATTCTCGATTTACTGGAAGGGGAAAACTTATGATGATTCCACACTGGAGTTTTAAAATGATTTTTTTTTAATGCCAAGCTAAATGACATGAACAAATTCAGGGCTGTAAGAGGTTTTAAAAGCCACCGTGCACCACACGGGCCCAGCAGCGGACACACATGCCTGAAAGTGAAAAGTGCCAGAGTGTGCAAAGTCTGAAATAGACAGGGTTGTGCAGGCATTGCAAGTAGTACACAGGTGTTCAAAAATTGCTTGAGTAATAAAAAAAAAATAGTGTGTGAATAAACAAATAGCAGGTAGAGGTTAGCAAAGTTAGATGAGCTGGCTCCTGAAGTGACGGGACTCTGTGTTAATGATCCACCGCCACTAACTGCAGGAATGCTTTTGGAACGGATGGTTACAGTAGTGCGGTCGCTGGTGGCAGTCCTCCTTGCCTTTTTCATCTCCTGATTGCCACACATTTCCTTGATGGACGGCCACAAGCAGCCAGTGACCCGCTAAGCAGAGAAGCCAAAACCTGCTCGAGCATTTCTTCAGCAGGATCGCAGGAGCAGAGGTGGACTAGGCTGTAATGGTATACTGGAGACAGAGAGAGAAGGTGTGGGGGGTTTTTTTTGTTTTTTTTTTTAATAAGAGAAACAAAGCTGCTGCTGAGCAGTACGAACCCAGGAGAAGGAGACGAGAAATTCCTCCCATCCCTCTGTCTTCTCTCCTCCTCCTCCCCAGTGGTATTAATTAGCAGCAGCAGATGAGTGGAGAACGGGAGCCTGCAGGGAGAACAGGTTCATGTCAGGTTAGCATAAGCTGTTGTGGGCCTCTCTCTCTGTCTCTCTCTTTCTTTCCCTTTCCCCACCCTCACAACACACATATACACACACACACACACTCTCTCACACACACACACACTCACATTCACACATACACAAACAATAGGGATGGTTATAAATTTAAGAAATATGATCTTCCCTTCATTATGGGTGAAACTGCATGTGTGGAAAAAATCAGAGTTTTCATTAAGGCCAACTTAAAATCCCAGTTTTAGTTTGAACACAGCATTTTTGACATATTCAAAAAACGAATCCAACCCTATAGCACATCAAACGCACAACCGCTGACATTATCACCCACCTCACGGTCATGGCAAATCATTGCCCTAGCATCCCTCTGTCTCTCCCCCCATCTTCACTGAAATGCATTCCAGCCTCCTGTTTTCAATCATCACTTTCTGGAGTGTCTGATACGCTTCGGCTTTAATCAATAGAGTTGTCTGCATCTGCACCATAACAGCCTGCATTTCACTCTTGTCTAACTGTGACCCACAGTGTCTGTTTTTATTCGACATGGTATGGAGTAGAATGTGGAAGACTCCCTTTCAAATGCCTTCGCTAAGCCAAGACCGAGGTCCGGAGCCAGACCTGTGTGAAACCTGAGCTAAAGATAACAAGGCTCTCACAGATGCTGCAGAATCGTTGCAAAGTGCCAGGACGGGGGGTGGGGGGGGGGGTGGATCTTAACTGTTGGGACAATATTTTAATTGGAGTGAGGGAAAAAAATTAACGTGTACTTTGGGAGGGCATGAAGGACATGGCAAGGTCACATGATGTTTTTGCATTGGTTCCCAATATTGTTTGCAAAGATTGGAAAAAAGTAAAAGCTGATGTTGGAGTGAACATAGAATAAGACTGGCTGATAAGTTGTATTTTATCTTTAATGCGAAGTGAACATGCAGCAGATATTTCACAAAAGACGCCCTGCAACACGGCGAATAGGAAACAGCATTTTATTTACATACACCACACACTGACTCCCAGCATTCAAACATTTACCCGTGCTCAATACAAGCATATTTAAAATGTATAAATTTTATTTCTCCGTTTGTCTATCTGTGGACATTGGCACATAATTGTTTGAGTATAAGTAAAAACAGAAAGATCATTATTATTTAGTTCCTATAATTGTCTTAATATTACAGTTAGCACACAATTTAGATTTTTCTCATATCCTCCAGCAGAATCAGTAAATGACTGTAATATAGTAAGTATAAAATGAGTTTACGTATTTGAAATGAAGTGTAGAAGTGCTGCCACTTTGTTACCACTTTATGATATTCTCTTTTTTTCCCCTCTTTTCTTTCTTTCTCTCTCTCCCTGCAGAATTCTATACGACACAATTTGTCCTTGAATAAGTGTTTTCTCAAAGTGCCTCGCTCCAAAGACGACCCTGGAAAAGTAAGTATTTTCTGAACGTTATTATACAACTAAAAAGCTGGGCGGCACACGGTGAGAGTGCGAGTCTGTTTCAGCAGGCTTACGAGTAAATGGTGACTTTTCACGTGTTTAGTATCACTCGTGACACATGTGTGAACACAATTGTGCATAAGTGCTCGCTTGTTCCGTTTCTTTGTCACACACGCGTACATGTATACACACATACACACACACACTCGCATACACACTCAGTGTCTGCGGTTAAAAGCAATTTGTAACTCCATAACCGGCTGTACTGAATGCCTAATGCTGCTTTCTCTGTTTTCTGTGGCTCCTACGATATTGATTCTGCCAAGTAATAATGTGGTACAGGGAGTAATGAATAATAAGTATATGTAGGTACACTCCCTCAGATGCGAGGCCTTCCATGCATCTGTTATGCTTTATTAGGACTCGCTTCTCTCTTTATCTCTCAGACGCAATCAGAGGAAGCTTTAGATATGTTGCACTACTGCTGCTACTATGGTTAGGAAGCGGCGTTGCCACGGCCACTTCAGCAGCTCCGGTTTGATAACAACAATTTGTCAAGTCCTTGGTTGTGCTGAATCGAAGGACATGCTCAGATGGGGAAAGTATATAATTACAGTTGATCACTGAACCTTGTGCCTTTTTTAAAAATAAAAGCTCAAATGTCAATTCATCACAAGGTTAATGTGAGAGGCAATCCACCACTTTTACAGAAACTGAGGAGCCAAACTTTTCAATGAGCTCTCAAACTCTGCTCCTTTTTTTTTTTTTTGGAAGGGGGGGGGGTGGTCTCCAGGCTGCGGGGTTTTTGGAGGCATTGAAAAATGAATTAGGGGAAAGAAGGTTTAAATAATTCAAACAAAATCCTTGGGTTTGAGTGGAGGCCTATAGTCTGCAAAGACACAAAGAGAGTGTCTCCCCCCTGATTAGCCTGACTTGGACCTGACCAGCACCTTAATTCACACCGTGGATCGAAGTGGTCGATACCACGGCATAGTGGTAGTGGGGTGGGGGTCAACTGTGTGTGGAAAAAGCTGAATGTACATGCTCTGTTTGAAGCCACAGAGAGAGAGGAGAAGCTAAATCATGCATGTGCTAACGTTAATTGGCTGTGTACTGTTCAGTGATGTGGGACTGAGAGACAGGGGGAGGAGAAGAGGAAAGAATAGGAGAGGTGGGGGGAGAGAGCTAGATGTTGAGAGTTGAGCTATGTGCATGTGTGGCCTAGATGAACCTCCTGAATTCAGTCTGCAGCTCTGGACCTCCTTGGGAGGGGAGAAGGAAAATGAAAGGCTGAAAAAAATTATACCGGAAGGAAATCTTGGAGCTAAAAGCAATTGATTTCCTCCTTTCTTATTGTATCTGTTTATTTTGGAGACTTCTGTGTTTTAGCGTTGTGTATCAAAAGGATTTCAGTGGATTTTTGGGGGGAAGGATGCAGAAGCGTGCACCACCGGAGAACTAAACCTAGAAAAAACTAATTTGATGCTGAAAGAATAACAGAGAAGTTTTCGGATGCAATGGATCTAATAGCACTTGACTTTCTGTTTAGTGACACTTAATGCTAGCCTTACATTGAAGAAGTGAGAAAGAAGAAACTATGGAAATGCTGTGATAATAAATTTACCCCCCCCCCCACACACACACACACACAAAAGAAAGATATTAACAGAAATTAACTGTGATTAATAATATAAGACACTTTAAATATAGCCCCCTTTAAATCCATTATCTAAAACAGTTTGGAAAAATGAGTTGTAAATGAATAAAGTAGTAAAAGCCAACTTGTAAATTACCAAAACAGTATGAAGATTTAAAAAGTTTTCCTTGCATAAAATATGTTGGTGCCTTGGTGTACAGCAGGAGTGCAAATGTTTCTGAGCCAAAATCTTTGAGAAAAGATCAAACCAGACTTAACTTTGCTTTAAAGAACTTGCTTTAATCACATGTTGGTGTTCTGTTAGTCCAAAGATTTGATTAACCAGTAAAGTCGATCATATATACCGAGACATGTAAAGGATTACAAAATTATTTTGTACTCATGTCTGTGAAATTGTAGGTATTTTTCAAATTTGGTTTATAGACAGACAGAGATTGATTATTAACACAGTGTACTTAAGCCATATTTGTTGCCTTATACTGTGTGGGTACATTACTTATGATTAGATGTAAATTAATCAACTCAGTAGATTTTTATTTACTTTCTAAGCAGGATTCTGAGCTATCCTATTTTGTTTTTGAATAATGTACACTACAATTCTTTCCCTTCAGGTGTTTTCAGTCCCATTGCTACAGGTAGATAAAATCAAGCACCTAGCCATGGATTCTCCCTTTGAAAGCATTTGTGAAAGACTGGGTCGTTCTAGAGCTCACTGAATTCAGCGTGGTGCTGTGATAGGATGCCACCACATAACGTTACAGAGTGCTGACTGCGGAGGTGCACAGTGTGTAAAAGTCTCCAATAATCTGTTGCCTCAATAACTGCAGAGCTCCAAACCTCCTCTGGTATTAACATCAGCACAAAAACTGTGCGCCAGGAGCTTCATGGCATGTTGTAGGTGAAATAAGAGGGTAGCCTAGTACTTTTGTCCATATAGTCTCTGTGTTAGTGTTTCTGCTTTTGTGTCTATAAGCACAATAGCTCAAAAAGTTTTGAATGAACTCTGATAAACCTTTGTAGGGGTGTAGAGTGGGGTCAGGTTAACAATCCATTAAAATTTGCCTTACACCCACCGAGGTCTTTGAGGTTTATTGGTTGAAAACTCACAAAAAGTCTAATAACTTAGAAACTGTGGTTCTTACATATAAAAAGTACTATATAAATATTAAAAATATCTTGTCATATTTGACCTTTGACCTCTCCTTCAACATCGCAAAGTTCGAAGTGATGATAATGCTATATACAACTATTTTAAAGTGTTTCTTACTGCCATTGTTTGTATGATGTATGTATAAGGAGTGATAAATGTGGATTCTTAATATCATGCTACTTTGGACCTCTGACCTCTTCTTCAAGGTCAAATAAGGTCAACCTTTCATAAAATGTCTTTTATCTTTAAAACTCTGCTTAAAAATGTACTGACTTTGTTTGTATTGGCAACATTTAGGAAATGATGCTGGTATATTGGGACTCTAAATATTGCATTATAGTTTGCATCCAAATATGTCACATTTGACCTCCGACCTCACTTTTACATTTCATATCTGCCGTTCTTTCAAGTTAACCCCAAAATCCATTACAGCTGTTAAAAAGGTATTGTGAAGAGAAAGTGAATGAATCCACATAAATAAACAAAATAATAAAAAAAAATAGTTATACTCAAAATTTTGTCAAGTATATTAAAATGGGTTTCAACAGGGCAAACAACAAAAACCTACACTTTGGACTTGTTTTTACTGCAGTACAAACGTCTTAAAGTTTAAAAATAACAAAGAAAATAAAATGAACATATTAAAATCCAATACCAGTCCTTTAAAAGTAAATTTTACCCTGAGAGGGAGCTGCCTTTGCGGAGCTTTGCGCACTTTGTGTTTGATTAATACGGTTATCTAAGGAGACAGGAAGGTAATAAAACATTTACCCAAGCACTATACTAAAGTACAATTTTGAGTTTCATTTTACATTTAAAGCAAATATGTCAACATTCTTTTGCTAGTTGTTCCCAGACAAAAAGACTTCCCATCAGTTTGGCCAACAGCAGTAATAAAAATGACTATTTCTAACACATTAATGGATCATTATTTGAATACTTTATGTCTAATACATGAAGTATGTTTTTTTTATAATTATTATTTACAGGTAAAACTAGCAAGAATTCTCTAAGTTTACTTGCAATGAATTTTTAAAATTTTCTATGTGTTGATTGTTTTCATTTGATGGGATCAATTGTGGACGTTTTCCAGCATTAGAGACATTTGAGGCTTAACCCAAACCTACAAAGCAATCAAAAGCACTGGAGAAAAACACAAAGAAAACAGCTTTCATCGAATATGTTTTTAACATTTATTTTACTGGTGTTAACATTCAGGGTTCCTACTGGGCCATAGACACCAATCCTAAAGAAGACACAGTACCTAGCAGGCCAAAGAAGAGACCACGCTCTGGAGAACGGGTAAGTACGGTAATATTTTTGATAATTCTGTTACTGCTCTTGTTTTTTGTTTTTTGCTTGTGGTTTTCAAAGGCAACAACTGACATCTCATAAGACTTACTTCTTTCCATATTTTTAAACTTGTGACCCCTTTAATGTGGTAATATCAAAGTTAAATATCATCAGAGGAGCATTATGCTCAGCTCTGTGTCCGCATCACTGCAGCCGTGGCCCCAGTCCATCTGTCTATCTCCTGGTCTCTTCTCCCCTCACTCATGAACAAGACCCCAAGACACTCCCTCCACTTGGGGCAGCAAGTCATCTGTGACCTGGAGTGGGCACACCACCCTTGTCCAGGTGAGGACCATGGCCTCAGACTTGAAGGTGCTAATTCTTATACCCACCGCTTCACACTTGACTGTAAACTGCTCCAGTGTGAGCTGGAGGCCCCTACTTGATGAAGACAATAGGACTGCAAAAAGCAGAAGCCTTCTTGGCCTCAAAATTCTATCCATAAAAATTATGAACCGAATCGGTGACAAACAGAAGCCCTGGCAGAGTCCAACACCCATCAGAAATGAGTCCAACTTATTGCCGGCAATGCGGACCAAGCTCTCACTGCAGTTGTACAGTATGGGGTGACACCCCATACTCCCACAGCACCCCCCATAGGATACCCCCGAGGAACCTTCTCCAGATTCACAAACACATGTAGACCAGATGGTCATACTCTACGGACACTCGAATATCTTTGAGAGGATAAAGAGCTGGTCCAGCGTTCAGCGACCAGGATGAAAATCACATTGTTCCTTCTGAATCTGAGGTTCGACTAGCGGGCGAACTCTCTTTTCCAGCACCCTAGCATTGACCTTCCCGGGGAGGCTGAGGAGTGTGATCCCCCCCCCCCCCCCAGTTAGAGCACACCCTCTGGTCCCCCTTCTTAAAGATGGGAACCACCACCCCAGCCTGCCAATCCAGAGGCACTGCCCCAGATCTCCACGCGACATTGCAGAGGCGTGTCAACCAAGAGAGCCCTAAACATCCCGAGCCTTCAGGAATTGTTGGGCAAGCTGTTCCATCAGAGGAGCAGAAAGAGTGATTTTGCTGATAATGTGAGCATTTTCTTAAAAGGTCAGAAAAGTCTGAGAAGTATACGAGCAGAAAAACAAGGGATTTGAAAAAGCTGCCCCATACACCTGAGGTGCTACAGAAATGTGTGAATAGATTTAGTCTTTCTCCTGTTCCCATGCTATAATGATGCACGGAAAGACCAGCAGTCCAATAATGTTCCTTTAAACCCCAAAAAACGAGAGCCGTCAATACTTGTCTGTAGCTAGCTCTATGAGACTCGACTTCTCTTTAGCTTGTTAGGAAGCAAACATCAGCTAATTTGCACAAAAAGCATAGCTAAAACTGGTATGGTGGGTGTTTGGTATAGTGTCTGACCACATGCTGTGATAGCACAGCATGAAGATCAAAAGATTACCAAATGTCAAATATGGACATATTGTGACAGTCCATCAGGTTGTAGTTCAGACATTTCTCTCAAAACCACATCTGACTGAAAGGTCAGTGGATCGTCGCAGCCAGCAGTCTTCAACATCTGGTGATCGTGAATCACTCTGGGGAAAAAAAGCTGCACAGTATCTTGGAGACCAAAACATGTGGATTATCTTGTCATTGCTTGCTTTGCCTCCTCCTAAATGCACCCTGAAGTATGTTTTTACCCTTCAAGTCAATTTTCTTCTTTCTGATGCTCATAACTACAGTGATTGTGTGCTGTGCTCGAATGTCTCGCGTCTACTCACAGATGGAGGATTGAAGCTGCTGAGTGGACACGGTGTAACACCTTGTCTGCACAGGAGGCACAGCATGAGCAGCATATTAGATGCAACAGCATTAGTTAAAAATGTAGAAAAATCACAATTTTTGTGTAATTACATTTTAAAGCTGCAAAAGTACCAAACATTATGCACCTTTTGTCCCGGCCGGGTTATTATTTCTGTGCAGTACTTGATTGTTATTGACCAACATATTACTGGACTCTTTCGTGCAGGAGAATACCCAATCACCGATGCATATGCCTTCTTTGTATTAGAACCAGAGCCTATGGTCACAATTAAACAACTTTTTGATATTCGTCCATGTTAACCGCATGCTCTTGGATTTGCAATTTTCAAGATGCCATAAAAACAGCAGGAACAAGCTACAGGATAGATGTGAGAATACTGAAGTAGGAATGAAAATTGGTTTTGGGAAATTGATTGACAGCAGCCGAGGCTATAAATATATGTAACCCTGCATCAGCTCAGCAGAATGCGGCTGGTGTGCAGTCATTAACCTGGGGATGTGAATACAAAAGCAGTGCAGAGTGAGCTCCATCATGTATTTCAAGTCTGTCTGCCATCATCTCTGTTGTTTTGACTCTGGCTACAGTATGTTGTGCATTTCGATGCCTGTTTTCTTAGCAGCTGATTAGCACACTCATAAACTGGTGTCGGGGTTAATGGCCAAAATTTTAATACGGTTCAGATTCAGTATTCAGCACATTAAACAGATTGAATTCCTCTCTGATTATTACCTCAGCGGCTTAAATGAACTGTGCTCCCCTAACAAAGGGATGCATTCTAAAACTGCTGCTGTATAACACAAAGACTTGTACTCATTTTTCTTTAATAAGGTTAAAGACGCTCTAGACGTAGTTAACAAATACATTTTAAAAAAATTAAAAGGCTCAAATTCAGTGATATGAGATCTGTTGACGTTCCATATCAGCGCTAGCCTCTGGATAACATGGCATTGCTTCCCCCAGACAAAACGAGGTCACCAATTAGTGTAATCAGCTAGTGTAGTGGACCAAGCAGAAGACCTCCCAAAGTCTATTTCACAGGGGAGGTGTAACTCCAGCATGCAGGTACATATTGCATTCAGTAGCTCATTGCAAACAGCAGCGGACCCACAGAGATTTTTCTCAATGTAAACCTAACTGTGCTGTTGCAATAAAGAAAACACGCAGTCTTTTATCACCATCATCTGTCTTCCTTTCTCATCCAGCATCTCTCTGACTGTTTGTGCATCCTGATCATTATCTTTCCGTGCGTCCGCCACTCTGTCGTCTGTCTCTCCCTCTCTGTCTGCATTTGTGCTTTAGCCATCTCCTCTCCAGGGAACTTAGGCAGGCGTGGTGCGACAAAGTGCACAATCACTGTAGATGTTGCTCATTGGAGAAAGAATTGAGGTAAAAGAGACAGAAAGGGTTGTGGAGGTACTGAAGGGGAAGAGTAAAAAAAAAAAAAAAAGAAGTGTGAGGGAAAGGTTGCAGAAAGAGGAAAAAGACATCAAGGTAGTGAGAGGAAATAGTCAACTTTCAGGGAAGGAAAAAGAGGTAAGAGGAGTAAGTGGGAGAGGAGGGAGGAGGGAAAGTGTTCTAGGCTTGTGTTCCAGTTAATTACCACAGAAGGCCCCGGGGCTGCCGTTAGACATATTTTCTTCACCAACGATTTTTTTTTTTTATTACAAACATTAATTAATTCAGAGCCTTGTCATCTCATCTTACATGGATGGGCCCTTTGACCCCTTTTCTTACGCCTCACTTGCACTGCTGGCAGACACACTGTGGGCTGTCACATGGGCTAAGGAGAAACAGGGAGGTTTTAAGTGCTAAGATTTATGGCGGTATTACCATCTGAAAAAAAAGGTGGGCTAAATACGTCTTACTGTGTTCGCTGGGATTTTTGTTGCGCCTCGGTTACACAGTCAAATATTTTAAGTTGGCAGGCAGGGCTAAACGTCAACCGCATAAATGCATTGTATAAATGTGTAGACAGGCAGTGTACACGTAGTTTAGTACCTGTGTCTCCAGTGCCCTTAGCATAATCACTCTCTTTCATTTCTGGTTGATGTGTCTCCATTTGCCTGTCTGTCTGTCTGCCCGTCTGTCACCACTCAATTATCTCCCTGCCTATTCTTCTATTCTTCTGTTCCTCCACAAGCCTTCCTCCTGCCTCTCTTCACCTCTTCCTTGTCTTTTTTTAAGTGCCTCCACCAGGGAGCCAACAACCCGTTTCGCTGGGAGTTTATCATAAATTAAAGATTGCATTGTTACCAACCAATCCTCTTACTGTAAGCAGTTTTGGAAGGCAGGCAAGCTGTCTTGAACCCTGAAAGGAGGCAGACAAGGAGGAAAAAAAACATCTTCCCATTTATTTATTAATTTTTTTTTGCTCCTCTTCTTCCTCATTTGGCAGGCATCAATTTAGCCCCCTCATCGATCCCTGAATAGTTCCTCATGTCCTCACACTCAGTTAACCCTACTTTAGCTCTTTGTGAGGACAGCAGCAGAAAATGAACTGCTGCTGAATACATTATAGATACGTGAATAATGCATGAGGATGGCTTGATTCATCTTATCAAGTGCAAGTGATGTGTCCACTTTCCAGGCTGTTTAAGTGTCCAGCAATTTAAATGAAGCGCGCCTGGACTGGTTCACACAGTGTGAGCCTCGGGTGTGATGGTGATTCAGGAGGCTCAGTGAAGAATCATGAACTTGCAGCACACTCAGATTTCTCATAACCTTTGTCACATTTCATTTCCATCCTCGTTTTCAAACTCCTCCGGATATTTTCAATCAGTGGAGAGCATATATGAAATATTTCTACCTAATTAATAACAGGCAAGACTCTATTGTTTAAAAAAAAACAAGTGCATCCAGTTACTGCTATTTAACCAGACCCAACTCTATATGAGAATTAAAAAAATACAAATAAAATAAAAACTACATGCTATTCACTGCTTAGATCCAGTGAGAAGGGGGGGGGGGGTCATAATAGCCTTTCAGCATGTTGTAATCCGAGTGTTCTAAATTGAAGTTAGCCAATCACAAGTCCCATCAAACTATATCAGGTGAGTAGAATAAAGTAATATAAAATGTCACCACATTATGACTTCATTTATACCTTAAACCCCAGTGCAGAGAAAATCATTGCCTCTGCCTCATCCAGAATGGTTACTGTGCTCATTTACATCATGGATAGGTAGGTAGGTACACTAATGCCTCTTTTCCACTAGTAACTACTCAGCGCTGCACAACTCAACTCGACACGGTCTTGTTTTGTTTCCATTACCATTGAGTACCACCTCAATGTGGGTGGAGTCGATATAGCAACGCTGGCAGTACATGGACTGGACTGAGAATGAGTGAAAAAGGAGCCAATGTCCAAATAAAGACCTCAAGAAAGCCTGGAGAACCATTCCTCAGGACCACTTTAGAAAATGACAAGAAAGTCTGCCTGATGGGTGGCTTAAAACTTTTGCACAGTACCTGCCACAGCACAGCTAAGTGTGGTGAACCTCAACTGCGTGCTTTCAGACAATCACCATCTTTACTGTTACAGAACTCTTGCGTAGATTTCTATTCAGAATTTTTTAAGTATCATATCGCCACCTTAAAATGTTGCATCTCTCCTGCAGTTTTCCATCCTTTGTTCTAACCACCTTCCAAAAGATAAGCACAGGCTAAAAATGAGCCAGTGTTGACTTTTTTATATGGAGTACAGGTTGGTTGCACCAACATTTCCTGCTTTCTGTGTGAATTCCTTATCTTTCTTTTTTTTTTTTTTTTTTGCTCTTGAGACTGCTTACCTTTCCTGGTTAGAAGATACAAGATTAGCCAAAATCTCTTGTGGGTGCTAGATTTTCTAAAGCTTGAAAACAGAATATTTACAGAAATCTTCTCTGAGCCCTTCATTTACAATATGCTGCAAGGTTGATGTAGCGTTTTTTGTCCAGTGACACCGAAAACATGTTGCCTCCCCCAACTTAAAATGCCATTTAAAAAAAGCACCCAAATTCACTGGCATTGTTGCTTTTATAAAATATCCACAGGCTTTTATTCTATAGCAAAATTATATTTTTTAATGGAATATGATGAATTACATTTGTGAAAAATTTATGCGGGTGTATGTCAGGTAATCAGTGATTGTATTTGCTGCACTGTGTTTTTTATTTGACACATTAAAGTCAAAAGGAAACAGGAAAGGTAGTGCTTGCTTGGTGATTGTTTTTATCGTGTTTCCTGTAAGTGTAATCAATCTCCCCCGAGTGTGAGAAATCACTGATTTAAATCAGTTTACTGAGCTTATTGTGAGAGTTACAGTCATACTAATACAAACAGCTGGGATTTGGCCACAGATGACAGGGAATCGCAGTGGAATGAATGCAAACTTCTTTTTCAGAAAAGGCATCACACACATTACATATTTTATGAAAAGAAAGACCTTGAGAAATGCAAGTTGGTGCAAGTTTACTTGGGTCAGTTTTTGCTGTTTGTGAAGTTAAGTGATGAATCAAAACGATTCATGGCCGTATTTTTGAAAGCATTCTCGCTTTTTTGTGCCTCGAGCCACCGTTTATCTGGCCTTTTTTCCTTCAGTTGGAAGCATTAGTTAGTTCAATTTAAAACTTAGAGCATTATAGCCAATCTTCACAACAGACTTTTAGGCTTATTTAAAAAAAAAAAAAAAAAACACACATTATTAATAAAAAAATCTAAGGTTTGGTTACATTCATGTGGGTAGTAATACCAGGATACTGAACCTGAAGCAGCATTAATGAAAATTTTCTCTCTCACATGCTGTGCTGTTGTTGCAGGCATCGACTCCTTACAGTTTGGAGTCTGAGTCTCTGAGGATGGACTGCATCATGTCAGGAGGGGCGTCCCCCACTCTGGCCATCAACGCTGTAACCAACAAGGTAGGAAACCAGCTATACAATCAGAAAAGGTGCAGTCCTGCCAGTGCAAGAGAAATCAGGGTTCATCAGCTGCTTCAATACAGAACAGAGCAACAGAGCAGGAATACAGAGTTTGTTTGACCAGGCATGCATTTTCCATTCTCAAATTGTTACGGTCAGAGGTTGGTTCAGCATTTTGTGACTCTCCTTTTAGAAAGTGCTTTTCTTCCATTTGGCATATTCAACAAATTCAAATAGGGATCTAGCCAGAGGGCAGCCAACACAGTCAACATCATAAAAAAAGAAATGGCAAGTAGTCATAAAGATGAAAAAAAAAAAATCAGCATGTTCATTGTTTGTCACTGTTTAATTTTGACATGAGTTAGAAGAGGCTTGGTTCTTTTGTTACAGTAATATAGTTTTCAACCTGTTACCAAACATATGAGAATTATTTTAAAAGGTTTTCAGATCACTGTGAGGTTGAAATTTGGAATCTCTGGAGTGGATGAGCCATGAGGGGTTCACTGAAATTTACTTCATTTCAACTACAGTGGCCTAGTATGCTTCAGAGGCTACAGATATTACATATAGATCTTTTAAACATTGTAAAAAAATCTTCAGAATGATCATACTTAGTTGGCATTTATATTAATGAATACTGATTTATTAGTAATGTGCAGCTGCTGAGAAAAATGTGTCGAACTTTGCCGCAACATATTTATAGTAAGACACAACTTCATCAGAAGCAGAAGAAGTCTGTTTTTCTTTTTCACCTCTCTTTAGAGGCTGCGACTGCATATTCTTAAGTCTTCACTTCTAGCACACGACATCATGCAGCACAAACACGCACAAACATTCCTGTGTTAAACACCAAAACTGTGTGTAACCGTCTACACGAGGGTCAGAGATCAAGCGGAGACTGCGACCTCTGACACCTATCTGATTTGACGCACACACAGACACACACGCGCACACAGAGTGATTATGTGTGATAGGTGATCCTTTCATCTGACCCCAGCCAAAGAGAAAATTTGTCCCACAGCAGCTCACATTACTCTGTTTGTTCTGGATGTGATGTGAAGGTCTGGACTTTGCAGCACGTTACAGTTTTCCAGTCTGCAGTGTTAACAGACCCTGACTCATACTTCCCAGAATTTGTCAATATGAGGCACAAGGATGAGACTTTTTCGGCACTCATTATTAGATTTTTCTTATCAGCGTTGCAGCCAAAGTACACATGCAATATTAATTATTATTTGAAATTCACTCCTTTTGATCTGAGAAAGGGTAAACAACAGAGTGCAGCAGGTTAACTTGCATACCTGTAAAAATAGATATTGCTATATTAATATATTGTTATAACACAGTCATTAATAACACTATTAAGTAATGCTGCAAATGGTATTCTGGTTTTATTAGATAATCGGTAAGATAAAACGAGCCCGGAGCTTCACAAGCAGCCAAACTGATGCAGATCTCCAAGCGATTATTGTTGCAACAGTTTTGGCGTGTCACTCACGCAGCAGGTGGAGAGACAAAAGGATTTTCATTTGATTTCTTTTAATTTGCTTTAAACGTGTCAGGTTGCACTCATTCTGCGCTACTCCGGGAAAGATTAAAACTTGACTCGTCGTCTCAGCCATCACTATACATTTTGGAACAATGATTCAGAGCAAGGAGACCTTGATGATAATGATGCTGATGCCAGCGCCAATGACATCCACCCACATCCACACAGGTGGTGTCCTGCAGGCACAGCAGTGCGTCAGAGCTTCTTCTATCACACATTTGCTCGCTGATATTCTGTTTACATTGGAGAAAGTCTGCAGTGTTGAAAAAGACGTTTCTATAATTTGATACTAGGAATTTAAGACAGCGGGAGAATTTTCCTTGAAAGATTCTCATAGTGATGATGAATTCCTGGTAATCAAATCTCTGCTGAGTGTGAAAAAAAACAACTAATATGATGTGTCATGATCACTCTTTCGGTTGTTTTCTTTTGCCTGCACCTTAACCTAAAGCACCTCATTAAACATAAAAAAATATATAATAGTTGCTTTAGTTCTATAGCAAGGAGAATTAAACTTTCACCCGATGCTGATATTACCAAAATCATCCAAACAGAAACAGTTCAGGATTAACACTTAAACCCACAACTCAATAACACTTCCTTTTTTTCCTCTTTTTTTTTTGCCACTACAAGATGTTCTACAGTGTAGAGCACTGCCCCAGAGAGCCTTTAATGTTGTCTCACCCGAAGGCTGTATTTTCACATTTGTCTATACAATTAAACGTTGCCTGGAGGTAATGTTGGCGCTGTGCTTCACAAGTCCTGACAGTCAAATAAAACAAGAGAAACATGATTCAACACAATCCTGAGGCATCGCTGTCGAACGCTTTGTGATCTGCCACAACAAGACGATATACAGTATAGTTACTCTCAAGCATAACTTGTGCCTTTATCTAATCAAAATCAACAAGTTCAAGGGGGGAAAGAAAACCTCACAAGCTTGGGGTCAGTGATTTTTACGCAGCAAAAGGACTAATTTACATAGACCAGAACTAATATTTCCATATTTTCCTCATAACTTGTTCCATCAGTTAATGGTGCGTGGGTAATTTCTTGAGTGGGGCAACACTCACGTCAGTCTGGATATGAATTGGCATACGAACAAAATGAGGCAGAGAAACAAAATAGGCAACAAGGAACAATAAAACCATGAATCACTGCCTTTGAAGGAGTTTATATGGTGCATTGGCTCAAATTGTTGGCCCTGTATAACAGCTTTTATTGTCATATTAACATCAATCCTGTGTGGATGTGTGTAGGTAGCACTGTACAACCATGAGGCAGAAGGCAGCGAGAGTCCTGGGAGTCTGGGCGGCAGCCTTAGCAACAGTCTTTCAGAACAGAGTTTGGCGTCCGTCAACCTCAACAACCGGAACACTGCGGTCAGCGGCGGCAACAGTGTACACGGCTACACACCAGTAAGACCTTTTTCTTTGTTTAGGGTGATTGTTGCAGGACAGTTTTACTTTTCTCATGGCAATTTCCACTTGGAATACATGTTGACCCGAAGCTGCTACAGACTCGATGCCTTTTTCTTCTGTTTTTTCATTCACAGCTGACAAAATTTTAAATAAGCAGCATTAAAACTATTTTTATATGTTCTGTTTTTCCTGGATTCACTTGAAATAATCTGGATGATTCAGACACCGGTCGAGACACCAGATCAGTACAGAAGGTGTCTGCTGCACCCTTAGCAGACTGAGGAGGTGGTAACCAGCTAACAACATGCACGCTGGATCTACAGTACACTGCTCACACTCATTTTGTATTTGATGTTCGCATTTTGCTGCCAAGTATATTTTCACTCGTCTTTAGCAGAGCACATTCATTGTGCATCGAGGATATGCATTATTTTGCATTGGTAGAACTAAGCAGACGACAACCAACACATTCTTTTCTTTGTTTTAATTATGCCCAATGGATTTTTTTTTTATTGCTGTGTCACTTTAACGTGCGTAGAAAGAATCAAATGGGCAACATCAGTCGTTGCTTCCTACGTGGAGAATTTATTTGTACTCAGACAAGTCAAGCTGACCCGATCCAAAGAGACTTTTATCATTCCTTCCTTCCAGAGGTATGGAAATGCAATTCAGACTGCAGATTGATTGAAAACTCAGTTGCTTGTTGTTGAACATTGCATTCATATGCACTGATTATTTAGCTTGTGAATTGAATTTTGTTTTGCCGCAGACTATCAATACTCTTTGTAGCCACTCACACCCCGAAGGGCCGAACACCACAAAATAAATTTCAGACCTGTGGGAAATGCTCTGATAGAAGCTTGATTCTGTCATGCAAAAAAAAAGGTTAATTTTTGTTGGGGGGGGGGGGGGGTGCGGTTTTTTAGGCAATTGACCATTTCTG
>JAVDPK010002069.1:234002-280926 GCA_034780415.1 Cichlasoma orientale
ACACACACACACACACACACACACACACACACACACACACACACCCACACACACACACACACACACACAAGCTGTCTCACTCCCCTCCAATTGTATGATGTGAATAATCCAATTAGGTCTCGGCTCAGTAACAGCCTCTTATCACGGTCAGCGCACAAAGCCGGCAACATCCACACACGATTGATGACGACGGCTGGTCCTGTAACACACGGGCTGCTGCTGTCTCTCTTTCTCTCTGCTTCTGCGACGCTTGACCTCCCTCACACCACCGTAATGCCATCCTCCACCGTCTCTGGCTCATCTCCAAACAGCAGGGGCTGATCCCCTCGTCTCCGTCAGCGCCAAACGCGAGCCATATAAATGTGTTTTTGGGGAAAATACCAGACTGCTAGTTTAATAAACTTGAGCTTGTTTTATTTTGGAGGGAGTAAATACTATAGGAGGTGATTTCAGTTCACCGTCTTCTGCGTTGTTTTAAATGTGAACAGGCATCCTGTCAGAACAAAGATGGTTTGTAGGTTCCACGTTTTGAAACTTATGGTGACAGTAAACCATAGTGAGATTCTTCCTCTGGATGTGTCCTCACAGTGATGGATGATGCATAATTTATTTCTTATTCAACGTGATTTGCTGACGCTGGTAAGAAAAAGTTCTACAAAGATGTCTGGAAATAAGAGTGATAAAGACTGTATGTTTTTCTAATGTAAAGGAAATGTCACATAAATATGGTAAAGTTTAATATATTGCAGACATAAAATGATAATTTTGGTGATATTTGATGATATTTAGCATTTAGAACAGCAGATATTAAAAATTACAAAAATGATTTATATGCTACAATTTTAAATTTTTCAAAATTAAAAAAATAAAGTAAAAACGTTGAGTAAACAAACTGAAACCGTTCTGAATATTTTATTGAACTAATTAGGGACTCTAAAAGAAATGGTAAATTATTTTGTGGTATAAGGTCAAAAAAGCTTACAATTCTTTTCTTTTTTCAAAATTAAAACTGTCACAATCCACAGTGATTAAACAATTAAACAGTAAAACTCCAAGGATGTCTGTGATACTCGTAAAACTGACACAATTTAGGCAGTTAAATCATCTGATGAAGCTGTTAAAAATAAACTTGTATTTTCCCCCAGCGGTGACCTAGCAGTGATTGGACTATCCCATTAATATCCTCCCAGTAGCTTCCATATTTAATTTATTATTTTTAGTTAATAGAATTTTTAAATAATATATTTGGTGAAAAAAAAATCAAAGGTTAAAGATGTGGACAGAGCAGAGCTTTCAGATTTTAAGAAGGCAGCTGATAAAATTGTAAGAATTTGCTTTTAAGGCTGTAAATTTAATTCATCTGTCAGTCCACACTATGCAATGTAAACAATATAATAAAGAGTTTATAGAGTAAAGACTTGTTGGTAAGTGTTCTTCATTTTAGTTCCTCAAGGGGGATTATTTAGGGGAACAGTGAAGTAGTTGGTATGTATATGAGGTGTATATTGGAAAAAAAAACCCTGATTTAAATTTGGCGGATGGCCCCTGCAAGATCATCTTCTCCTGCACCTCCGTGCTGTTTTTAGATTACTCTGTAGGAGTCCCATTTTGAGTCTTGTACCCGTGTCTCTGCGATGATCTGTGGTGTCAAACCGGCAATTCTTCAGCTTTTGTTTACTGATGCAAAGTCTGGAAAAAACAAGCTGCAGCTAAACTCACAGCAAGTTCCCACAGAAGGTTGCTCCTTCATAACTGGCTGTTAATGTAATAAATATTTAGGCATCATTTCAATAAGGAGAGATCATTTTGGAAGAACTGATGATGATGATGATTTATTGAGATGCAGAATTCAATTAAGCTATTTGGCGATTAGACTACGATGACCTATCATAGCACAACGAAATCCCAGCGGTGGGGGAGATGAAGCCGGGGGCTTGGATGGGGCTCTGAGTGACCAGGGAGAGGTGGAGATGCGGAGGAGGAGGGCTGCACAAATGAGAGTCTGAAGGGGAGCAGTGAGAGTTGAAGGCTGATTGGCTCAGAGGAAGAGGACAAGAAGATGATTGGACTAGAGCAGTGATGTCAGCATTAAGTTTGACAGCGTGGGAAAGTGGAAGTGATGTAAAGGATAGACTGGCAGCCGAACACCCGGGAAAGCAGGCAGATGAGTGATTACAGGTTATTGAACTTATGCATAAGCTTCATAACAGGCCCAAATCTGTTTTTACTAATGTTAAATTTGATCTGAATATTTTTATCAGTAGCAGGCAGCAGTTACTTCATTGTGCTGCACGTGCTATGATTTAATTTTTCCTCCAGGTGAAAATATCTGTTCATAAACAAATTCCTGAAGAATTAGATAAAAAGGCAAAGGGGATTACAGTACATTAGTGTACTGAAAAAATGCAATTTTCTTAACTTTGATGAACACTGATGTATGAAAATTTAAAATTATTCATTAGTCAATCACCACCTACTTAGAGGATACCGGATCTCTCTTGGCAGTGGAAGTGCTGCTAGGAAAAGAGCACCTACTAGAGAACAACAATGTTTGTTCTGCTTTCTCAGTAAAGTAGTGAGGAGATGCAATATTTGTACACACAGATATTAGAGACACAGTTTTGCCATGTTTAAAACAATTCTCAGGCACCCGTGGTGACCTTGTCTCTTCTATATTTAGCATATTATTTAATTCCTAAGTTTGCACTGATGGACTTTTAGATATTGTGCTCTTAAATCGCTTTTTTTGGTACCGTTTGTATTTTTGTCTACCTGCCAGGGACAACAGATGCAAGTTAGCAGCTAGGTAACTCATGCATTAATTTATAATTGTGTGCTGTCCCTGTTTAAAAAAGCAAACAAACAAAAAACAATAAAAAAATAAAGTACATCAAATGATGTCACAGCTTGAAACCATAAAAGCTCTGCAGCGGGGCGGTCACGGCACTTTGCTTCCTCTCTCTGTCAGGTCTAAAGGAGAGCATGCGGCAGGCGGAGCTCAGCAACTGGTCTCTTGATGCTGCCCAGATGGCCGACCTGTGTTCCTCCATTAACCAGTTCTTCATGGCCACGGGGGTCATCCCCCCACAGGGCGCCACCCACCCACAACCTCAGGTCCAGCACTCAGCACCGCCGTCTGCGCCGCAACACCCGGCTCAGCCACACGGGGCCATGCATCCAAAGCCCAGCCATCACAATCAGCACGGGCAACACAACCCACATAATCAACACATCAGCACAGGTCAGTTTGCTGGGCCAAGGATGCTATACTGTAAGGATAACACGTAGATGGTTGAGGCCAGAGTCTGAAATTTCTGCCAGCAACCACCTTAGAGCTACAAAATAATGGGGAAACAAGTCAGCTGCTTTATATCTGCACTGGGCTTTACACACAGTACTCTGGATATTCTTTATTATTAATAGTGAGTATTTAATTATTAAGACTGCAGTATACAATAAAAATACCCCATCAAAATAAAAGTCCAGCATTTACTTTTATCTGATGATTCCATTTGTGTGTCAGAAGAAAAAAATAGAGGGTGGTAAGATCTTATCTCCAGCTGTGAGTGTGTTTAGTGTTTTTAGGTCATTTGGAGGAGACATTGGAAGTAGGAATGTAGTTAAGGGGAAAAGACAAATGATAGAAGCTAGAAGAAAAGATAAAAAGTTAAATGTTAACTTAATGTGATGTATGGAAGCCATGTTTGTAGAAATTTTACCTTGTGAATGCACCAGAATTCGTCTTGCTCTGGAGCATTTCTGCTTTTAGTTGATGGGATGGAAGCTGGAGCTCAGGCCTTTCAGCTGACTTACAGTCTCTCTGCTCACTGTGTCATTGTTGGCTCATTGTATGTTTATAGCGAAATTATGGATGCTGTCAGTTTAATGGCAACTGAAGTAAAGATATGAAGATGAGGGAATATTTCACCAGAGGGAAATCCACTGAGTGGCAGCAGAATCTATTGGATTTCTGTGGCTTAGCATAAAATGACAATAAAATTGTGTGTGCCCATGATAACAGCTTGTGTTCTGCAAAGACGAGCAGTGTGAAAGCCGGGATACTAATCTGACAGTTAGTCATTGCCCTTTTGTCTATTCTCCCACAGGGAACATGTACATGGACTCGAGACAAAACATTTCTTCTCTGATGGGCCCACCAGGATATCCTCACATGCCTCCCATGAGCAACACTGCTCCCACCATGACAGGTGACTCTTCCATCGCTGTCTTAACAGGTCAGGAGGAACCTGCAGAAATGCAGGGTGTATATGCAGGCTTACACAGAGGCAGGTGTGCGAGCCAGTAGAGCAGTAGAGCCCTTTAAACTGGGTAACACATTTCAGAATGATTATATATGCAAGGTTGTTAAAGACTGGATTGGAGCATCAACAAAAACACTTAAAATTAAATGGGAGGACTTGGTGTTTCTCTTCATAAAGTTGGGAGACAGATTTGTAGTCCCAATAGTTTCCTCAAAATCCCAAAACACTGGATCATCGACTGTCTATACCTGAAGTGCTGTTACTTCAATTATTTTTATCAACGTGATTTCACAGGCTCATTACTACTAACTATGGCCAGTGAACTGATCATCATGCATATACGCTCAGTAGCCACTTTATTAGGTACACCTGTTCAACTACACGTTAATGCAAATATTTAATTGGGAAATCACTCGGCAGCAGCTCAGTGCATTTAAGCATGTAGACAGGATCACGATGACCTGCTGAAGTTCAAACCGAGCAGCAGAATGGAGAAGAAAAGTGATTTAAGGGACTTTAAATGTGGTGTGGTTGTCGGTGCCAGATGGGCTGATCTGAGTATTTCAGAAACTGTGGATCAACTGGGATTTTCCCACACAACCATCTCTAGGATTTACAGAGGATGGTCCAGTAAGAGAAAATATCCAGTGAGCGGCAGTTCTCTGGATGTCTTGGTGATGCCAGAGGTCAGAGGAGAATGGCCAGAGTGCTATGAGCTGATAGGAAGGCAACAGTAACTCAGAAAACCACTCGTTGCAACCAAATTATGCAGAAGAGCATCTCTGAGTGTACAACATGTGGAACCTTGAAGCAGATGGGTTTCAGGAGCAGAAGACCACACTGGGTGCTGCTCCTACACCTTGCATGGGCTCACCAAAATTAGACACTAGAAGACTAGAAAACATTACCTGATGAGTTTTGATTTCTGCTGCAGCATGCAGATGGTAGGATGAGAAATCAGAATTCAGCATGAACTACCTGAAAGCATGGATCCATCCTGCCTTGCATCAATGGTTCGGGCTGGTGGTGGTGGAGAGGGATATCTTCTTGTCTGAGCATTGTTTAGATCTGAGTATTGCTCTAACCATTTCCATCCCTTTATTACCACAATCTACCCATCTTCTGATTGCTGGTTTCAGAAGGATAACACGATCATCGCAAACTGATTTCTTGAACCTGACAAGTTCACTGTAGTCAAATCAATGTGCAGCTCAAAAGCAACTCTGTGATGCTGTTTGGACCAAAATGACTGACAAATGTTTCCAGCACCTTTTTGAATCTGTGCCATGAAGAATTAATGAAGTTCTGGAGGCAAAAGGAGGTCTAACACAGGACTAGTATGGTGTACCAAACAAAGTGGCCAATGAGTGGAGTTAGTAGTGTATCTTAGTACAATAAAAATGGTATCAATTTTCTTTAGTTTCTGAGAAAATTTTCAGGTGATTTGTATGGTCCATTTGTAGCTCAGAATATCGTTCTAAATATACATAATAATGCAGCACAACATGTAGAAATAATGCCACACTCTGACAAATGTTGTCATAAAATGTGTTGACACCTCTCTGATACATTAATTTTATAATCTTCCTAAGATACAGTGGGTTTTAAAATATCCAATGTGCATTTTAATTTCAAAATAACCATTAAAACTCACTACAGTGACTCACTAACATGAGTCACCATGTCATTATCAACTGTTATTTAGTGCACTGTATGTGGATGAGAACTTAAGACATGATGTAATGTACTGACAGTAAATGTTACTGTTTTTAACTTTGTGGGTTTTGCCAATGCCCTCAGCTTCATCAGGAGGGAGATCGTCTTTATTTTAGACTCTATTTTTAGTCCTTTGTCCTGCTCGCATATTTAAAAAGAAATAATTCAGGTGCAATTCTCTTCTTATACGTCCAGGTCATCACAGCCAGCTGAGCCAGCAGCAGCAACAACACACGCTGCCTCCGGGACACTTTCAGGTGAGACGCATGCTCGCCGCTGACGACATCCAGGATGACTTTGACTGGGACTCCATTGTCTAGACTGAGCTGTCAGTCCTAGAGAGCGATGAAGGAAAAGACTTAAAAACGGGAAGGAGACACAGGCGAAGTGTGATGATAGTGACATAAGGTATGAAACTGGCTGACCTGCTCCTTTCACCTGTGTGGAGAAACAGAAGACAATCTGACAGAAAACAAAATGGAAAGTAATTTTTCTAAACACGCCGGCCTTTTTTTTTTTTCTGATAGAAGTGGCCGCTAAATCTAAAGACAATCATGAAAAAATAAGGATGGGATAGTCTGAGACTGTGTTGGACGAAGCCGAGATGTAAACACATTTCGTCCGGAGCAACAGACCTCCGAATCTCTCTCTGAATTGTCTCTTGTTGTGTCCCCGATTGCCAACAGGGTTACAAGTCGCCAAAGTGTCGTCAGTTCTTCTTTTAAATTGTTTTTGCTTTTTCTTAAATGTGCACCCTGCTATACAGCTTGTGTCCCATATCTACAACGTCTGCCAGCCTGTGACTGAAACGAACAGAAACAATGTCCTCTCCAAACTGTCTTCAGAAAACCATCGTTTCTTTTTTGGACGCCGAGCAAGTCCGTGTCATCCTTTCTTCACCCTAGCATTTCTTTGGTCGTTGTTACTTCACATAACCTGGTTAGAAGGATAATTTGGGGGGAAAATAGTGATGTTTCAACCTAAATCATGAGTTGCGGCGCCACCTGCTGGTTAAAACAGGTATCATTTTTGCTTCATTTCAACAAAAGATCTATGTATCACAATTTGCTCCTCCTTGATCTTTGTGCTGTCACAGGGGACACCAGAGCTAAAATTATTCTGCCCATTTTATTGCTAAAATGTCATCATTACGTGCGTGCAACAGCGGGTTAGTGTGTCATGTTCTCAGGGTGTTACGTCCACATTCATCTTCACATATCTGCCCTTTACATCTCTTAAACGTGAGGTTAACTGTGTGTTGTATAGTGCTGTCAGTGTGTTCAGATCCTGTTGGCTAAATGTTAGCGTCCCCAGGACTCTGGTCAAAAGGATAAAAGTCTTCATTGTACGGCTGTAATAAGCTGAGTGACATAATGAGCTTTTTCGTAGCACCGATAAAAATCAAAAAAAAAAGAAATTCGACAGAGTGACTTATCAACACCAATATATCGTTTTCTGAGGTAAAACTGAAATTTTGGCAAAAGCTCACATCGTTTGTGACCACGCAGTTAAAGTCGGTCCTGATTTGAAGATGCCTCGTTTAGGAAAAGGCGAGCAGTTTCTGCACAACACCGAGCTTAGAAAGCATCTAGTGTACAATAAACGATAACCGGGAGATTTTTATTATTGGGGAAAATAACATCAGCGAAGAGAGTAAAGACCAAACAAGATGCTCAACATTGTTTGTTTTTTTGTTTGTTTTTTTTCCACTGTGATGTTAATTTTGTGTGTGTACAGGTGTGTATAGTCCTCTCTGGTTTCCTTTAGCATACAGCTTTATATGGCTCCCAAAAAAAACAGAAAAAAAAAAACATGAGAAACAAGTGAATTTCTTTGTATTCACACTTACGGGTCTCTTATTTTCCATGAGGAAATATTAGACCTTGAAGTGCTTTTTTTCTTTTTTTTTTAAGTCCTTTTTTATTTTTTCTTTGGAAGATCTCAGTGATTGTTCAGGTGGTCAAAACAAGGTAATGTTAAATAAATAAAAAAAAGAAGAAAAATACTCTTTATTATTACCATTAAATGCTGTATTACCGTGACCAGCATATATATCTTGTGTGTTTGTGTGTAATTGTCCTTGTAAATAACAGTATGTTACTTCTCTGTTTGCCCTGGAAAAATGCAGACTGATTATATAGAAGAGAAAAAAAAAAGGAAATGGCAAATGGAGACAGTATTTTGTTATTTCTCTTCCAGGAGAAACATTATGTACATAGCTTCATTATAATGTAAATAGGTGATTTAAAAGAAAAATGACATTGGCATTTTGTGTGTCATAAGTAATCTGTGTATGTACGGCGGTTCAGCAGTTAAAATCTGTTTCAGTGTTTATTAAAATGTCATTGACCATTTTTACTGCGCTAACCTCGCATCTGCTGCTGTTATTTTATCAGCTGTTCGCATGTTTTGAAATCTCATAAAAACAGGTTTGCCGTGTTATGCGAGACTCTTTTGGAATATGTGAAAGTTGACGGCGAAAACTTCGGAGTTTTAGTTTTTGCCGTTGTGCTGTTTGGGCCCTCACAGCTTGCTGTCCAACAGGTGTCAGCCTAGTGCCAGGCAGCAGTTTATTTGCACTCTCCTGCATGTAAACTGTGCAGACCACCCATGCCCGCCTGCGACTCAGTGTCACACAATGTTCTAACTGTATCTACGGCCTCTTTTCATTAGTCCAACAGGCTCTCTCTTCCCGCTGTCTATCAGCCACACACGTACACTGCCGCTTTCTTTTTGAAGGGAGAAAAACGTTTTAGAGGAGCAGTGCAAATGCATTCCAGCTGTTTGCTCATATTTACTTAACTGCTGGTACAGAATTTGGCAGGTAACATCTAGTGAAGTTCTGTTCTATAAGAGAAAGATTTGGCTCCTAACTCTGTGATTAAGGATCATTTGAGACAAATCCTCTGTTTATATCTTTCTTCCTTTCATTCAGAACACGTGAAAAGTTTGTCTAATTGCAAAAGAGAGCCGGTCACAGTTTAACCTGCCTTGTCTAGATAAATAAGTCAACTCCGTTTTATCTGTATCACCAAGTGTGTGTTTGCGTGTGTGAGTGTGTGCATGCTGCAGATATTGCAGGGTTTGCAAACAGGAGTGCTGTTCTGGCTGTGCACCAAGAGGAGTCTAACATGGGGCTGGGCCACGAGGGTCTGAAACCACCTTACTGCCCCTATCCAGACGCCCTCCTCCCAATCCAACCTGCCCCTTGCTCCTCAGCCCGCCCAGCCCACCGCCACCACAACCAGTACCAGCACCCCTCCTCCACTCTCAGCCACTCACATGCACCCTTTCTTTTCTCTCTCCTGCTGTGTGCCATTCCCTCTCTCTCTCTCTCTCTGCACTTACCCAAAGTGGCCAGATCTCTCCTCTCTTTTCTCTTGTCCTCTCTACATCCCTCCACCACTCTTTCCTTTTCTTCCTAAGCCTGTTTATGTTCACCTCCACAAGTTGAAAGGATCTCAGCCCACTGCTTTCCCAAACTTCCTCCAAAGACTTTATTTCCATTCTTGACCTGTTTTTTGGGGTTTTTGTTTTTTTTCTTTGGTCCCTCACATTTTACTGCCAGAGACGCCGGTTAGTGTGTCTGGTGTGTGCTGGGTCTCCGGTGTTGTGCCCCTGGGGAAGTCTCTGTAGTTTTGACTGGAGAGAAGACCGGAGAAGAGTCTTTGACACAATGAAAGTTCAGCTGCTGCTCCTGTTGGCCCTTGCTGGCCTTTTGTGCGCCTTCACAAGTGCAAGTAAGTGAACTCTCAGCTATCACCATCCTACTGTTAGCACACTGTGTCCTCTCTCTCTCTCCCTCTGTCTCCATGTGCCCTCACCACACCACTCTTTGTCTGCTTTAATCCCTGCCGATTGAACAACAACACTTTGGAGGCTGGATTCAAGTGGGGAAAACTGGTCCAGGATTAATTTGTGTTCATTAATAAATTAATATGATCGCTTGTGTACACACAAATACACAAGTGTTAAGCACGTGCTTACATCTTAAATAAGTTTGAGGGTTTTTTTGGTTTGTTTTTGGAAAAAAAATATCAAAACCATTTTTTTTCTAGCATCTGCCATTTTTTATTTAAGCCGTTTTGTACCAGCTTGGCTGAGAATCAGCGATGGGGAAAGGCAAAACTTTGAGTGAAAGTGTTCAAATTAAGACAGTGTTCATGTGAGCTGATCCCTCTTTGTTAAATTAACAGATTACCTCATCCTGCCTCGCTGTATTTCTCCTTCACTGTCACTATAATCTCTTCCGGAGGTCTGACAGGAGGAAAAGTGTGATTTTTGCGGGCGTGAGGAAAAAATATGATGTAACAGCATGAAGCCCTGGTGCCTCATGTCTGTAATTTCTTGGCACAGCCAAAGAGAAGAAAGGAATATCCTTTGGAAGCGTCCCAAAACAGTGCTCATATGCGGGGAGGGAGGAGGTGTGGGGGGACTGTAAACTGTAACATACACCGTACATATTTATCTGAAAGCCTATCCTCCGCTTCCTCTCGTTTTACTCCTGATTCTCCCATTTCACTGCACTTGATTTCATTTTCCTCCTTTTTTTCCCTCTGATCATTCCCCCCCGCCTCATCTCTGCTTTGTCTCCGGTCTTTCTCACCGCGTGGACGATTTAACTTTCTTTCTTTCTTTCCCTTGCTTCATTCTTTTGCCTTGACCGGCACACTTTGGCCAGGCTGAAGTCTGAGGAAAGTGTAGGGCAGGGCAGGGCTGCTTTGTGTCTATGTGTGTGTATTAATAGTGGGAGGCTCTATATTTAAGAGGGTCATATGGATGAGAGAGGAGCAAGAGACATGATGAACTTTGAGAGCTGCCCCACCCTCTTTTACCCGTGTGTTGTTAGTGTGTAGCACGCCAGCCCTTGGCATTTACCCATGTTTGGTGGGGTAGCAAACTTTACCACTTAAAATATCCCCACTGTCCCCCCCCCCCCCCCCACCCTGGTCTCTTAACAGCCCTTCGGCTTTCTGTGACTCTCTCTCCCAGGTTCGTGTGTCTAACCCTCAGAGTTGTTGTGGGTGGGGGGGGTGGGGGGGGGGTGCACAATAAGCGGATGAATCTATTGTTACACGACAACCTTTCCTGGTCTGTCTGGCCCGTTTCACGGAGGAGTTTTTTGTTTTTTTTCTGACAACAAAAGTCCTGAAGTTTTCAGAAAGATGCTGCTGTCCCCGTTTTGCAAAGAAAACAAAGGAAATCTGTCATTCCTTACTCACACCCCACAAATGGAGCCTTTTTTTAACTCCGTCCTGCATCCTGTACAAACCCTTCACCCCTCCCCTCGCCTCCTTCTTATAATGAGTTTTGTCTGCATTTGCTTGGCCAGTAACATCCCATTCACATCTGGCTGCCGGAGGAAGAGGTTAATGCCCTTTGTCCATGCCCATTTTAAGAAATGACCCAAATGTTGAGCTCATGTTCCAAGTATGAGACATATGCCCGTAAAGAGAGACCACGAGGTTCGAGAACTTCTCACGTCAACTGAATCTAATGGGGGGGGGTTGGGGGTGGTGTAATCACACCACATTTTGAAAAAATTTCCGCAAAGAGAAAGCTTCAAGCCCGTATCCTGACAAAACTGAGACCATGGCGGCTTCAAGCAGATGAGAGTGCAACTTTATAAAAAACACAGAAGCTAGGTATGAGCTTCTGTAGAGATTTTTATTGTGCATCCTCAATGGGTGAAGACATAAATGTCTAATATCACCGCTCCGCGTGCTCTGTGAGACACGGCGCGAGAGGAAATGGAATGCTTAGCACGATAATGCAGCATGACTTGCTTATTTGTGTTTCCTTCTGTAGTTGCATTTAATGTCATGGCTGTTCCAGTTCATTATGCTGTTGCAATGTATTAAGACCTGTAATGTCCAAGATTAAAGGCCTGCTTGATGTAGTGCCAGTTTCTGCCCCAGTGATAGAGTCCACCTGCTTCACGTTTATTTTATCTAGGTAAGAGTGGGAGGAGAAAAACATTAGTACCTAAGATATGAATGTGGACACTCATTGTGTTGCGTCTGTGATAAGGCTGGTTGAGAGTGTTCCACTCTGGCTTGTTTCCTGCTTTGAGTCCCCAGTGTGCGCTGCATGGCACGGCCCGGTGTCTTTAGAGATGGCTCTTACCGGTTTAGCAGGGGAGTGTACATCACGTGACATCTCATGTTGGTGTGGTGAGATGGGCAGGGCGCCTGTATCTCTCACATCTTACTCCCTAAGCGCCACAAAAAAAAAAACATTCCTGGGCTCCGAAGATGGACGCACTCCCTCACATCTTGTGCACAGATCTTTCCTCGGCCACACATGACTGTGAATTGCCAACTCACGCACACACACACTCTCTCTCACACACACACACACGCACACACACACCGGGGAGGGGGGGGCTCGATGACAACTAATTGTGACAGTAATGAATGGAAGCTGGTACTCCCACCTTTGCTGTCTCTAGCTGTATATTATTGGACTCTTTCACTCTCTCGAGAGGTTATTTATGCCAGGAAAGAGTGAACTTCCTCCTCCACTTCTTTCTCACATCATTTTTGCCATGTTCCTTTATCACTTTTCACTTGCCTGAGTTAACCCTTTAGTGCAGTCAGTTTGGTAAAATTTGCCTGATCAGACTTTGGATGTCTGCAAGACTGAGAGTCAACTGCTTTCAAAAGGTTCTGTGTTTTTAATTAATACCTATAATGATTTGCCTAAATCTTGCCTCTGGCACATGCCCTGCATACAATACTAATTCAAAAGACTAAAACTGACCCTGAAAGTGGTAAAAACTAAAGTCAATGTAAACATTTTCAAACAATAAAAACTGAATGGAAATGAGCAAAGCCACTCTGGAGACTAACTGGAACTAAATTAAAAAACAAAAAGTCAAAATGAAATAAAAACTGAAACTAATTAGAAAATGCAAAACTATAATAAAACTCTGCTTCCAACTTTGCAATCATCACATAACTGCCTGAGAGACTGAAAACCCCGTGTTTGCTTCAGGCTTCCTGTTTTAAGTCTGACCATTTGCCCCCTGAGGATGAACACAGGCTCTCTTATGTATTACACACACACACACACACACACACGGCACATCTCACTATAAGCGAACACACCGTGTTCACAGTGAAATCAAGCACTCCAGAAGGGACACGGGGTGCTCCCTGGCTTCTCAGTTTTGAAACATGCCATTCCCCTCAGAGCTCCCCTCCCTTCCTCTCCCTCCTTCTCTCTCTCTCTCTCTCTCTCCAGGGATTCAGCCTTCTCAACGGTTTCATCAGCAGCAAACCTATCCTCAGGGAGTCTGGTTTATGGAGATGAAGATAGGCAAGAAGTAGATTAAAAGGAAAGGAGGGGAGAGTGTATGTAGGCTGTTAACAGTCACTGTGTTACTCACTAATGCAGCTGCATTAACCCAGAAGGGTTAGCACAGTGGGGAGGAAATACTACTCAGAGCTAATTGTGGGAACTGTACACATAATGAAACAATTGGTAGTGGAGAGTGAGGGAGTGATTGCATGTAGCGTAGAGCTACGCTCAGTGAAGCACAGGCCATTTTATCATCGCTTACAGACGTTCCAAACAAACAGTCTGAGTCGCCATTAGTAAACCCCCTTCAATAGTCTGCCGCAGTGGGGACAAATGTTTTGTTATATTTACCCCGCCTGTTGCTAATGAGCACACCAGGCAGCACAGTACTGCACCGGTCGGTAGACTACCCCAGCCACTCAGAGTTATTTTTACCCTTGTAAAGTATTCTCTATTATTTCAGGTATTTAGAAGAACTGGACAAAACAGAGACGGAGAGAGCGTGATGTCAGATGCTAAGTTTAGAAGACCCGCACAGAAGCTCATTTTTGCTCTCTGCTGTAAGGACGTTTTGTGCGACGTGCGACTTTAAATCGTTTTTACTTTTCCAAAGAAAAGGCGCAATTTCAGGCCAGCAGCTTGTCAGTGGAAAGTTAACTGCAGACTGTAATTTTGGTGCCACGCTGAAATCGACCTCCTTAATTTTGAAGCAGTGCTGTCCAGACTAAAGTTTCAGTTGTGGCTGGGAGGATGTTGAGCGTGGGGAGATGGAGCTCGGGTTATTGGTGGGGAATGATCGTGTTGAGCCCAGGCCGGTTCATAGTCCAGACCCTCATGAAAGACGATAAATACATGTTTTTATACAGTTTTACTGCAGGCACTAATAGTCTCCTGAGCTCTAACAAAAGTGTGTTTTAGATATTGAACATCATTTAAGAAATGAGAAAAACAAAGCAGTGTCAGGTACTTTTAATATTTCATTGTGATGTCACATTTTTATATTGCCAGAAACGGCATCTTTTTTTTTAAACTCCTTGAAAAAAAAAAAAAGTTCTCCCTGCGACCCCACCCTCCTCTGACTGCACGTATTAAGTGGCTGATGGTTAACAAGCCTGCCTGCACTCTGCTCACACATGCGGCAGTGGCTCTCCCTCCACAGGAAGTAAGTCAGAGCATGCGGTGTGCCAGTACGCAAACACAAAGCCCTGAAGACAGGATGGATGGAGGGATTGGGGGGGGGGTGGTAGAGGGAGCAAGCACATTATATGAAGTCATGCATGAGAGAGACGAAAGTGTGAGAAAGATGAAAAGGTCAAGTCATGACATCATGCTGTGAGGGAAGAACCTAAATGTTTACATGTTGGCCCACCCTGACAGACTGAGGCAGGTCTTTTGTCCTTTTTTTTGTTATTGTTATAAACTTCACATTTTGAGATGCAGTGATAAGGTTCACCATTGTCTTAGACATCCAGATGGCAACAATGACTTAGATAAAGCAACATGGGACAATTGAATTGGAACATGTCACACACACACTGCTGGATTTTGTCAAACAAGAATTTGGTTGAAGTGACAGCCTATTTTTGATCCCCAGAAGGGGACTTCCTGTTTTTGTTTTTTGTTGTTGTTATTTGTTTGTTTTTCATTTTTTACAGATTACAAGGAAAAGATTGCTTAAACAACAACAACTTCTAAAATTTCTGTAACTACTTATGAAATAAATATTAGAGACTGGACGATATATTGCTGGGGCCCGATATACCAGCCGATGTTATTGGTATCGGCATTTATAAATAAATTAAAAATTCGAACGTAAGGAAGAGACCAATATCAGTCAGGCTCTATTAAATAAATACTCGTGGTTTTAAAATGACCAGTCCTCAGACCTTAGAGCACATCAGGCTAATATTTAACCCGCTGCCTTATAGACCACAAACAGATGAATTCATTTTGTTTTGTTTCACTTGTACGAGTGTTACTAAACTATGACAATTAATTGTGAGATATTTAATTAATTAACAGCATATATAGATATTACAGGGAGAAAGTCGATATTGCCCCCTTGAGAAAGCACCTGGTGATCATGGGAGGAAAAAAAACTCTCTTGTAAATATGTTTGTAAGTGAGAACTGGTTCTAAACCATTTTACCTGGTAAAATAAAGGCTTAAAAAATAACAACAGAAGGGAAACTGTGACACTGGGAAGGCTAGGTTAAGCAGCTTTGTGCCTTGAATGAATGACCTGCCTGCGATCTCATTATTGTTATTGTTATTATCTGCTCTCCCCAGGCCCCACAATAGTCCCTGCAGTCTCCTCAGAACCTGACCCTCTGGAAAATACAGCAGTAACAGCCCCAACTGTTAAAATGCTTGTAGATTCATTTATTACTATCACCACCTGGATTCCTTCAACCGAAGTAACAACAGTCCCTGCACCTATTGCAACAACAGTTTTCACCGAGTCTGCTGCAGTCGCTACCACACCGGCACTCATTGAGGCAGAATCGCCCAGTGTTTCCATTACAGAGGGCCCCACTATGACAGACAGCCGCGGGACACAGGGCCCCGCTGAGACAGAGGGCCCCAGGACACAGGGCCATGCTGAGACAGAGGGCCCCAGGACACAGGACCGTGCTGAGACAGAGGGCCCCGGGACAGAGACCCCCGCTGAGACAGAGGACCCGTCTGAGATGGACATCATTGAGACAGAGGACCCCAGGACACAGGGCCCTGCTGAGACAGAGGGCCCCTCTGAGACAGAGGGCCCCTCTGAGATGGACATCGCTGAGACAGAGGACCTCTCTAAGACAGAGAACCCCTCTGAGACAGAGAACCTCTCTGAGACAGAACAAATTGACAATGGCACAGAAGGTGAGAAATGTGTAGGATGGAATTGGGATGTCAATTTGAACAGATATGATGGTACGCTTTGCAAGTCTAACATAAACATAGTAACCAATACTGATATTAAATATTAAGATATTAACTATAGGTCTAAAGGTACTAACTCTTATCTCACAGATGGCCTGAGCTCCGGACAGATTGTCAGCATTGTAGTTGGTGCCCTGCTGGCAGTGGCCATCACCACTGCAGTGGTGATTGTTGTGGTGAGAAGGATGGGCAAATACTCGTAAGTACCTCGCCACCACACATACATGCACACAAAGATTAAATCCATGGCAGCGTTACATTAATGCCAACACTTTTCTCTTCCACTAAATATGGAGTTGAAATGCGAGAACTTTTAGTCAACACTGAACCATCCAAGAATGTAACAACATATCAACGTTGTTCCGTGAGGAGAGGAGATTGTGACTCCCCAAGAACAAACATTTCAGTCGAGCTTGTTGCCGAGCACATCTGTGCACTGAAGTTCTTCTCTGACCCTCCCCTGTGAAAAACCAATGATAAATACTAATGATAATAATGATGATGAATTTCTGTGTCACAGGTCTGCCAAGAACAAAAAGCCGGGCAAAAAAAAAAAAAAAAAAGACAGTGTTATGATGTCTGTAAATTTCTCTATTTTACTCCATCAGCTAATCATTTTGACCCCTCACCCGCCTTTTTACATCTGTCTTTTTCCCAAGTGCTGCTGACAAATCCAGCATTCATGGTGACAAGTGGCCTTAAAATGAGCTTGTTTATTGACTTAGTATCGGTCTGCATGGGCCATGGTCATCAGCCGGACTGGTTTTGCAGCAGCTTGATTTGATCCCTACAAACACAGGGCTTTTGTGCATTTAGAAGTGCGGTTGCTAACCAGAGCAATCGCTTTCTGTTTGTTTTTTTGTGTAAGTAACTAATAATCAGACTTTCTGTATTTATTATTGTATATGAAAAACCTTTTCACAGAATGTAAACGCTAATCTGCTTAATCTAAAAATTTATTCCACAAACCAGCTTTGTTCACTCTCTCGTTTTTCTTAACATGTTCCCCAATAAATGAACTTTAAACTTTAAAATAATACGACCCTTAAAATCTCGTAACTACCGATCGTATAATAATCTTCCTTTTCGCTCACTGACTGGATCTCTCTTTGTGTCCCGCAGACCCTGAGGAAAACGCCGACAGAGCCGCAGGACCGTGCAAAGTTCTGGAAATTCTGAACTACTGAACTGTGACGTTATTTCTGATTGTTAAAAACAAGCACGATGCCAGAACTAAGTAAAGCGAACCATCACTCTGGACTGTAACCAAAAAAAGAGGGGCACGGGGTGGGGGTGTATGTTTTTAATGTATATATTGCATGTATGTGAGACAAGAGGGGTACATGAGCCAATATCCTCACCTCCCCTGAACCTTCCTGATCCCAAGGAGCTGTTTGAGAGTATAAAACAAGGTGACAGCAGGGTGTCAGGAAGAATTTCAGGCATTTTCAAAAAAAAAGGGGGGGGGGTCTCCACGTTAGTGATTTAGTGACTGACTTAGATTAATACCAAAGCTGGAAAAAAGGACATAAAAAATAAACAACACAAGTAGGCTGGGATTAGGAAAGAAAACAGGAAATGCTGTTACAATTTTTGCTGGGTGTATATACAATGCTATACAAGGACTACACAGCATTCAGTTACTCACTTTCTCATATGTTGCAGTTGCATAGACTAGGCTATTGATATTATGGAATATAGCACATTGTGTACAGGCAGCCTTAAGCTACTGTTGTGGCTAAAACACCCGTGAGCACCGGTGTAGAACGTGTCGTCGTGCAGCCAGAGTCCCCGATATGTTGGCCAGCTGCATATGAAGCACCGTGCGCAGAAGTTCTTCTGGCACTCGTGAGCTCCGAGGGTCAGTAAACATGAAAAGACGCCCCTCGTTTGCAAGAGTAACGTGACATTCTGCCCAGTTTAACACTCGCATATAAAAACCTGATACACATCTGTGAAATTTAGCAGAAGGGTTTGTGCCACTGTCTCTGGTATTCTCTAGCTAGCTAAGAGGATTTTTGAAGTGCATTAAAGATGTGAATTGAATGTACTTTTAAACTGACACCCATTCCAAAACAAACAACTTGCCTTGTAGGCTTATAAAGGCTTGCACTTTGCAAGTAGTTATCAGACACGGGGATGACTTGACGATGTGTTCACAGTGTTTCTGTTAATACCGGAACCGCCACCCAGTCCTTTAAAGTGAGCTTAACCCTAGAGTGCGTGCATAGGATGACGTTTTATAATTGCACTTAGTTTTAGTGCACAGTGTTTGGCAGTTATGCCCTTTTTGTTATTTTTTTGCAATTGTAAGAGTGTGTTAAACGGGTGTTTAAAAAAAAAAAAGAAGTCTCAGCTTACCCCTGCTTGCTTTACAAACTTAAATTTAATACGTGCACTGAATGAGTGGTGTAATATTTAATGAACAAGCTTCAGACACTGCAAATGTTTGCAACGACTTGTGTGTTTCCCCCCTTTCTACTTTGCTTTATTATCACCTCCGAGTCTTTAATTTGTGCCGTCCGATTCGTTCAAAACGTTTATTTAATTGCAGTGCTTTTGTTCATACTGTTTCAATAAAATAAACCAAAACAGAAAACAACTTTTTTTGATTAAATTGATTAAATTGTTCACTAAAAGTTGGCCGTTGTCTTCTGAAAATATCTCTGCATGGCTGTTTCAAATATCCGTTTATTGTCCTGTTCATCAGTTAGATCATATAGTTGCCATGAAACCCTTTATCAGTACTCCATCCACTCTTAACTTGGAAAAATACTTGTGACGGTTAAAATCACATGACACTTATTTTCTATTTCTGTGTTCAAAATGCCAGCGTTATTAAAAAGCCTCCCCCCGGGGGGGCAGCGTCCAGCGGCCCACTCTGATTGGCCCGTTCAAGTAATGCTTCAAATTTTCAAATTTTAAAAAAAACAAACAAAAACTGGCCCCTCTTAACAAGCACACAAACAGCACCAAATATGGAGTACCATATGGCCTTGAATCATTGAGTCTGTTGAGCCCTCTGACAGTTAGGTGTGTTTTTTTGTGTCATGTTGCTGGGTTTTTCATACTGTGCTGTTAAGCTGGGGCAAGGCTCCAACAGTAGGCTGCGAGCCGCACAGAGATGCTCTGTCTGGCAACCTCTCCTCCGTGTGGTTTTAGGCAACGGCCCAACACCCACCACCCCAGCCTCTGCCCCAACGGCTAGCTTCATAACTCTCTTTAGCTCACTCAGACGTCTAGGAACAATGGAGTCTTTTGAGAAGGGCAAAGAGGCTGTGGCTGTGAAGCTGCTCTCTCCTTCAGCAAGGGAGAATTCTGTACATCGCTACAGGGTGGAGTCACTTCCTGGGTGGGCCCAGCCCCGATCATGTGCACTCACACACACACACACACACACAGAAATAACAGAGATCTAAATCTCCAACTTTGTGCCGATGAGCACATGTTAGATGTATTATAACAGTCATCCAGCAGCAGAGTGTCTCGGGAAAGGCAGCTGTTAAGATGCACCGTAAAAGTGTGTCATTTACAGAGAGAGTCCAATTCAAAGTCATCCTGACACATGATTTCAGCAGCACACACAGGTCGGTGTGTCATCTTTAATCATCAGGCTCAAAAAGTGACTGTTTATGAGGCGTGCAGGCATAAATATGGGCTTGCTGCTTGTGTGGGTACACTGCATGTGTCTGGATTGTACATGGTTCGTACATTAACTAAATCCAAGCAATGTGGTCATCAGAGGTTAGTCACTACAAAAGGTCCCCCTCCCACTCCCCTTCCTGTACATGTCTGGAGGGGTAACTGAAAATGTGTCTGAGAGGAAGGAGGAAATCATTCATCTCTAGCAGACGCATGGACACGACGATATCATTCTCTCTGACTTACGGCAGACTGTTGAATGTCGACTTAAGAGAGAAACGTGAGGGTCTTTCTTTCTTTCAGTGGCACCCAGAATTACACAGTCGCTCACAGATGACTGTGAGCTGCCTGTCTGCGACATATTCCACAAAGTAGAAAACTGATCATCTTTATTGTTTGTGGGATTATGTTTGGCTCTATCAGCAAAATGTAATCCTAACAGTATAAGCAAAGCACAGCTTGTATAACAATGAAAGAAATCACTAAATAGAAGCCTGAAAGTCAGCACCAGGCTGATTGTGTTAGATTGGTTGTTTACAAGTGACGCTGCTTGCCTTATACGGTGTTTTGGCTTGCAGCCTCTCTGCGCTTACTTTTATCAATTAATGTAGAATTTCATAGTTGTTTTTTTTGTTACTACAAATAGTTTTTATAAGTTTTTCTTATAAAGAAAATATTGAAGATGCTGCTCTGCAATAAGCAACTGCAACAGTACAGATGTGCAGAAAATGATACAACAGACTTGTTTACATAATGTGACCTTGCAGTGTTTTGTTTTTGCAGTATGTTGTGGCTTCCAGTTATCCTTGCCCTTAAGGTACTGCTAAATTTTCACCAGTTGAACTGGTTGGCTTGTAGCCCTGTGTTAGACTGGAGACCGACCTCTTGCCAAATGTCAGCTGGAACATGCTCCACCCCTCCTGACCCTAGCTGGACAGACAGTTAAGAAATGCACAGCTGATTAGCTGGGTTGGTCTCTTTTGCACAAATAAGCATATTTTTGACAACGTGTTGATAAATGAAAAAGATTCAGTTTAACGATTTGTTTACCTGTGGCCGAAGCGAGCGCTCATCGGACAAAAAGCAAAACAACTTTTATACTGCGCGGTTAGCAAAAATCTAGTTATCAGTTTGCTAGATTTCATATTTTAACAGATCCCTCAATGTTGAGACTAATAATTCATTGCTTCATCCAGATCATCCACATCACAGCAGGCCTCCATGATAGCCTGATACATTCAAACCTATCAGAAGTACAGAGGAGAGCTGCCACTTCACCAGCTCTGCATGTCCCTGACAGTGGAAGGAAACCGAAGTACAGGAAGCCCACATAAGACCCCCACCTGGACAGGGCCCGGGTCCATTTCTTTTATAGCCAATATAAGAGACCATAACAGAAACACTCTCAGAACATACCCTCAAATCAGGGCCTGCGTGTACAATGTATTCATCTCCTGGAGTTGACTAAATACGATCCTACAGTCCACCCGTGTTCAGGGGTTTGTGATGTCATGACAAAAATGTCAGCCTATAGGCCTTTGAGTGTCACAGACAGCTGGGCCCAAGGGGGGGGGGGGGGGTGCAAACGCAAAGAGCGTGTGCTCAAAGTTGAGTGACAGGCAGAAACGGTGCGTTGGTGTGTGGTCAGATACATTATGGATGATGCAGGAGACGACTGAATTTGCTTTCACAAAGAGGTGTAAACAGTGGCGGAGGTAGAGGACTGATGGTGTGTGTGTGCCCGTATGAGTTACATATGTGTGTACAGTATCTGTACATGCTGCTTTATGGGGTTTAGCGTGACCTCTGAAAGTGTGTCTGTATGCAAAAGCGTGAAGGGGCTGTGAGGACACGTGTGTTTTATGTGGACTTTAGGGGATTATTAGCATGCATGTAATGTGTACAAGTACCGTCAGTACATAAAGATATAATACATGGAGTTTTATTCGCATATGTGCTGCATAATGTGCTGTACGGTTTGTACTTGTGTGCCTACATGGCCACATTTACATACTCTGCCCTGCACATCTGGCATCTCAACAGCATGAAGCAATAAAATTTTATTTGGTTCAAGTGACAGGACATGCTGTCTGATTACAGGCAAGTCTTTGTCTGGGGGTGTGTGGCACTCATCTCCTAGAAGAGACCCTTTTTGTTTTATACCAGTGTCCTGCTCCGTAATCTGTCTGATACATGAGAATGTTGCAGGCCACCTCTCCCACTTTCCTTCTGTGTCTTGTATGATGGTGAAGGTTTCATTGTGCACAGGGTTATTGGCACAAACTGGCTCCAACTGCACAGGACACACTGCCGAGTGTCTAGCACACACTTTTTTTTTTTTTGCAAGTTTACTCACCTTCCTGTTTTCTTTTAGTGTTGAACTCAAAAATATTAGCAAACTGCCTTTTGACATCTAAAAATGTTCTAGGCTATCTACTTTCTGTCCATAAGAAGTTAATATTCAGCTTTAGATCATTTTCATACTCACCAGAACATTTAGTGACCTCTGGTACCCTGTACACGGGGGAGTTGCTATCGTGGAAAAAAAAATCACTCTTGTTAAGAAATGTTTGATTTAATAATCAGGATGTTCACTCAGAACTTCATTGATTTGATTTGCAGTGGCCCTTTTATCTAAGGGGCCAAGTGGACTAACAGAGCCACCAGATCCCCTCACTTTGGGGTAATCGATTCAGGTTTTCCCTTTAATTTTTCACTTGTCTGTGCATTCATAATTCACTTGAAGAAATGGAAAAACTATCATACAGTATTGTGAAAAAGTCTTGAGCCACCCCCCATTTCTTTATATTTTGCTTCCAAGGAGCCAGACTTTCTTGGAATTTAAAAAATTCCAAGAAATTTAAAAGAGCCAATTTTAAATTGCGTCTTTAGGCACTTTGATACAAGCAGCTTGTTGCAAAAACACAGAATTAGTTCTCATTTCTATGAAAAATGCCAAAGATAACACAGTTTGACAGGCATAAAATAGTATTTTTGCAAGAAGGTGTTTCCCAAAGAGCTATTAGCGGATAACTTGGCATTTCTTGGCATGGTGTGCAGTGTGTCCTTAAATAATTTGTGTAAACTGAACAAGTGGAGGACAAAAGAAGTGGCAGGCCTAAAAAGCAATATACAGCACATGAACAGTGAAAATCTTATTCTTAAGAAACAGGGGAAAATCCAGCAAAGCCCTGACACGGGACCTGAGAGATGCATCTGACCCTTCAGCTGATCCATCTACTGTTCACTGAAGCCTCATCAGAAATGGTCTCAGTGGCAGGGTGTCTGTCAGGAAGCCATTCTTATGGAAGGGGAACAGGGAGAAAAGGCCGAGGTACGTCAAATTACACAAGAACTGGACTCAAAATTGGTGGCAACGAGTTACATGGAGTGATGAATTCAATTTTGAAATGAGAGGCTTCATTTCTCAGCATGACAATGATCCCAAACACACTGCCAATGCAGTCAAAGCATACCTGGATAGAAAAACACACTATCAGTCATGGATTGGCCTCCCCAGAGCCCAGACCTCAACATCATTGAAGCAGTGTGGGATCATGCTGACAGAGAACAGAACAAAAATAGGCCAACATCCAGAGAAGAACTTTGAATATCCTTAAAGAGAAGCCTGGAGAACTATTCCTGAAGACTGCTTAAAGAAATGACAAGAAAGCTGCCTGAGAGAGCTCAGGCTGTGCTGCAGAATAAAGGTGGTCAAGCCTGTTAGAATTGTGCAAACAGTTTTTTGCTTTATGTATTTCTATGTATCGTTGCATGTTTCAGTAAATTGCTGCGCTTATTTCCAATTTTCCTAATAACATATAATGGCTCAAGACTTTTGCACAGCAGTTATGCCAATGAAGAGATTAATAGATACATGTTTATGTTAAATGTAAAAACTGTGAAACCCGTTCATAATTTGATCCCACGCTGATGATTTTTCTTCCCAGATAAACTTTCTGAAGTGGACAAAGCATAAACGCTGACAGGGGACAAAACAGCAACTTCAAGCACACATCATCTCTGTACAACATCAGCACACAGAGGTGCGACCCTCGAGGCATTTGCATTGTGCCCCTGCAAAGGCTTTCCATGTATGAGTTGAGTTTGCTCCTTGAATTAACAAAGCGATGATGTGACGGTACAGCTTGATCACTCGCTGTGTTATGCACTTGATGTGCTGAGTTGCATTTTTATTTGCAAAGCTCATTTCCACATTTCCAACTACTTATCCATGTGTTTGACGCAGCTTCCAGGCAGTCAGCACCTGCTTAGACGATGACTTGACATATGTGTCTGACCAGCAGACTCAGTTGGAAACTTCTCATTATAATTCCCCAGCTGCAACTGCCAACAGCTGTGAAAGACATGCTGGAGCTCTGGGTATGTTTCGCTATGACAAGTTATGAATAAATGTTATCATAGTCAACTTGCCATTAAATTAACGATGCACCAGTTAATGCAGTTTGTCCCTAGAGAGCCGTTATAAATCAGTTCAACGCAACCTCATTGTACCAGCTACTTCACTGCAAAGTCTTTAAATAGAAGAGACTAGACATTCGTGTAGAAGAGATGGAGGTTTGCTATTTATGTTGAAACACCACCCAGCACATATAAAATTAAAAGAGACCCGTCATGCATGCGCCATGAGTGCACCACCCATGTGCTGCGTGAGATGTTCGTGTAGGGTCTGCAGATTCTTTCAAAGACCTCTACAGTGAGGTGGACATGATGCCATGTGAAACCCGGTGGTAGCTTTCTGGCAGCGTGGGTGTGAGCTGTGTGTGAGCCAGTGTTTGTGCAGTGGGGGACAACAAATAAAATAAAAGTAAAGTATGTGTATATTTACAGATTTAAAAAACAGTGGTATCATCCTGTTATATTTATGCGTTTATCCTTTTAAACTAAAATTAGTCTAGTTCTAAATATTGTTGCAGTTGGGATGTAATAGTCATCCTAGATATCCTCGCTAGTCCTGCTGTAAATGACCTACATGGAAGATCCAGTCAGACTTTATTATATACTGCCCTCTCCAGGTAAAAACAATACACTGCACTGACTGACATTTTGCCAGAAATTAACATTTCCCGGCTGTAATCATTCATTATGGGATTCAGCAGTACTGAAATGTCCATTAATCCCTTCCATTCTGGAGGTCCGTGTAATTAGTCAGATGACAGCACATGAAGTGAAGAGGCGGTCTAGTATCACTGCGTCTAAAATGGATGTCCTTTGTGCTTTTTGAAATTCCACTCTGGCCTGGCCGTAAGGATATTTCTTTAAATAATGTAATTCAAAAGTCCCAAGACTCTTGTCTATAGAGTCAAGCTTCAAACTGTTTATTTTAGTGTTAAAGCTACTTTCGGCTACTTATTCACAAGGGTTCGCCTCAGCCGGGCAGCTCCGCATCTTTGATTTGGCTGATTTTTACGCCGGATGCCCTTCCTGATGTAACCCCGAGCGATTTGTGTCTTCTCCCGGTATCCAACCGAAAATCTTTCGCATGCCAGGCGAATGTGTTATTCACTGAATTTAGGGATTTTTTGATAATAATAATATAAATAAAAATATAGAAGCAGAGGATTTTCCCCTTCACAATTAAATACAAATATGAAGATGGGACATGTGTAATATTATTTTGTAAAGAAAAAAAAGCCTGTATAACTGGAGCTGTACGTCTATATTTTATTAAACGCTTCCCATTAATGTTCACGTTTAAGTCTAAAGTGACAGCTCGGCTGCGTCTTGCTTATAGTGTGTGTGTGTGTGCGCGTTTGCGTGTTTTTTCAGGGCTTTAACAAAACTGCTGTTGATTGGCCCAATTTTGACATTCATTTTGTCTGACCAATAGGAAACCCAGAATCTTGTTGGTGCATTAAGGAAGAAAAAAATAGTTGTCTACAAGCAGTACAAGAGGAATATTTCAAACCCTTCTGCGGCGGTTTGTCTGCCAACACAAGTATGTATGAAAAACTGTTACGTGTACTTTTAGTTTGATGTGTTCTTAAAGGTAGTGTCGAGCATTCGACGTTAAATTTAGCCAGGGTTGACGAGCTAGCAGCGGTGCTAGCAGTATATTGTTAATACTTTAATGGGCGATAACAGCTGGTTTATTTCTCTCGTTAACGGAGCCTTGTCCTGAGACCTTGGGGGCTATATGTGTATAATTTGCAAGCAACTTTCTTGCATCCGGGGGGTAGTTAAATGCTTGCACTCAGGAAGCTAGTTGACCTTTCAGTGGACGAGCTAGCAGCCTGTGTAGCAGAAGAGTAATGTGACGACGTGTTGTGTGACCAGTTAGCAATGGTGCAAGGACGGGGAGCGTCATCAGACCAGGTGAAGCAGATGTGTATGAACGCACCCCAAAGCTAATTCTATTACAGTGTCAGAGTAATATAAAATAGACACATATGTGTTGCAATTCCGTTTTACGAGCTATATGTGTAAAATAAACGCGTTGCTGCACATTTTAATGGAAATTCAAATTGAATGTTAGGAAACTGTCTCTAATTTGTCAGTATGCAGGCCCTTGTATGGGGCTGGAACAGTTTTAATTTAGTGAAAATGGTATGGTTTTTATCCATTCGTGCTACAGGCATGCACCACGGGATTATCTACAATATAGGAAATATAAGCTGTGTATGAACAAGTCTTTGTTTACATTTCCTCTCTTCGTTACAAGTACCTGGAAATTGCGCTGGTAAATAAGTAGCGCTGCTGAATGAGTAAAAATTAACGTTTTTAATGGGAAAGCTGTTAAATAGAAGTGTAAAAGAAGTAAATCTCGAGTTAAACACATTCTGATGCTGTTTAGTGTGAGTGCAGTCGGAAGAAGCTACGACAAATCAGGGGCACGATGGGCCTGCCATTTTGTCATACCAAGATGATGATGAATTGGCAAATGCACCACTTTATTTCATAGATTAAAGGCAGAAAATAAAAGCTGTGCGACCGTCGCTAGGTGGATTGCGTGTAATAAGTTTAACAGGTAATTTAAGGCAGCTGGACCAAGTTAAATAAGGTCATCACGGAGAAAGATTAAAGCTATTTTTGGACTGTCGTCATTGTAAGCAACTTGTAATTGAAATGAAATGTTTACTTTTTTGTTTTTTATGGTATCTGTACTGTTGTGTTTGATGCTTCATGATCTTTCTCACATCAGCATAACTTTAAGCATTTAAGGCTTAGGCTGCAGCCAGTAAGCCAGAAAGATAAAAGTATACTGCTCAGCTACTGTCATGCCACAGCCATTTGCTTTGATCACTTTCTGCTTCTCCGTCATTAATAGTTTGTTTACCTGTCATCCAGTAACCAGTTTCATAGTTTGTGAAGTTGTCTTTGTATGCTGTTTTCTTCCACCAGAAAGAAAAGCCAGTGCATTCGTCTGCTAAAGAAAACATCTGTTCTATACCTGCCGTTAAAATGGTGAGATGCTGCAATTTGTTTTCATTATATATTTTTTTAATCCAGAGACTCCACAATATTAGAGAGTGAACCTCAACAATCGGACCACCCCTGATGAGCAAGCAGCTGGCAACATTGGAGTAGTGATAACAGCTCTAGATCTGTTTTATCTAGAGCAGTTATCACTATATTTAAATGCTTTTGAATCCATGAAGGTTTTCCATGGGTTACCATATCTTACCATACCATAGTTGGTAATGACTTACTCTATAATAAGGATAAACAGAAGAAAATGGATGGATGGATGGATTTATACTATAACAATACTACTGCATTATGGTTACTCTGCTTGCTAGCAGTAATGCTTTTGTTGAGGCACATCACGTGGTGGCAATTTGATAAATAAATAAAATAAGTAAAAAAAATTTCTAAGGCCTTTACATCTTTAAAATTGAAATGTCAGACATCTCAAGCAAAGGGATCTGTTATGCTTTTCCTTAGTGTCTGTTCAGTGTATGCGGTGCATGTGTTCAAGTAGCAGGACTGATGTGCAGAAGTAATGAGCCAAAAAAGCTCAGGGTTTAGACTGCATCAAACACTCAGTTTCCAACATTTTTTTCCCCCTATTTTTGGGTCTGTATGATGTCAAAAAGAAGGGCTGTCCCTAATGTGGCCATCCAGGTATACTACTCTGGCTATGAGCACAGCAACTTTTCCCACCTGCTAGAGTCCAGTTACTATCTTTTGGGTAATTATCAATATTTCTTTTTTCTATTCAATAGGTGTGACAACTATCAAAGTCTTGTCATAGAAATCCTTAACAGCATTGGATACAACCGCCACAGAAGATGGAGGACTCTCCTCATGTGTACATATCTGAATTTGGAGGCAGTGAGGACATAAGGGAGGAGGAAGAAGAGAAAATTTACCAAGATGACATGGACATGGAACCTGACATGAGGTCTCATTACCAGGGTGAGAGAGATGAGGTCTCTTTCCTCTGTCAGCACTGTGATGGACAGTTTACCAGCAAGCAAGCCTTGGAAAGACACCTGCAGATCCATGCTAATGATGAAGCACATTTCTACAAAACTGGTACAAGCAAGATACCTTTTGTTTCAAATTTAAGTCAGCTGCCACATGAAAAGATGAAGCCTCTAGATTCAGAAGGCTCATTCACGCAGCTTCATACTTCATCCGTGACTAGCTCTAATACTTCCATATTGTCAGCTGGAGATCACACTGATCAGCCACACACACCAGGAGTATCAGAGGGGCATCATGCATGCAAGTACTGTGAAAAAATATTCACAACTCACACCAACAAGAGACGCCATGAACGTAGAGTTCATGAGAACCAGCTGCAACTCACACACGTGGAAAAACCCCAGCTCCCTCTAGAGGAAAACCTTCACAAGATAGTCAGTGAATCATCTCAGCAGCAGTCACAGCTTGGTGACAGTGCACCACCTGCAGCTGTTGTGGAGAATGAAGGGGAACATGAAGAACATTACATGCTAGATGTCTCTAGCAATATTTCAGAGAATCTCAGTTTTTACATTGATGGAAAGATAGTGTCGACAAGTACAGTCAGTAACTGTGAAGCAGCTGACGTTCACAGTGGGTCTTCGACTTTAGTTGGACTGGATGCCCTGATTCTGGACCCCTCCCAAATAACCCAGGTTTTAAATACAGATTCAATTATAAGCAAGGAAATGCCTGGTCAATCACTTGTCAAGAGGAGAACTGCAACACCACCTCTCTTACCACAAATTAAAACTGAATTGGAGTCTGAGGTGGTTGTGTCTTCATCTTCATCATCCCTTGTATCTTCTTTGATAGAGAACTTGCTTCCTCAGAATACAGAGTCGACAGTTGTACAGAAGGAAAGAACAGTGTTTCTGTCTCCAAAGCTAAAGCAGCTCCTGGAGAAGCAGGATGGCCTGAAACCTACACTTGCCCTCATTACAGATGGCCAGAAGCCATGCTCACCTGTCTCTATCTCTGTCCTACCTTCTGGAACAGGAAAGTTTAAAAGAAGAACTGGTTCCCCAACAGGCTCTCCACCGCAAACTCCATCATCTAATGAAGAAACATCTTTGCCAGAAGCAGGAGATTTTGATACCGTAAGTACAGGACAGATGGACAACCAGCATAGCTCACCTGTGCACCAAACCGTCAGTGACAGTGATGACGCAACACCATCTGTCGCCGAGCCAGCAGTGAAACCTGTTTTGATGGAGAGCTGGCCCCCTGTGACGGGTGGTAATTCCTGTAACCAGCAACCTCTGGATCTTTCTAACACCGTCAAAAGACATGAAGATGTAGCTTTAGCTAATGCTGTGCTGGATTTGAGTTTGCAAAAAAAGAGTGTAGGTGAATCTGAACCGACATTAAATTTGGTTTCACAGGCTGTTTTGAATGAAGCAGAACCAAAAACAGTGGTGGAGAAAACCTTAATAAAAATTGGAGACCAAAACATAAGCCTTGCGAATTCTGAGGCTCCTTTAGTCACAGACTTTACCATAGTAACGGGTTCAAACATTGTGACCCCAGTGGAGCCTGTTGCCGACAGGCTTGTTTATGGACTCACCCTACCCCACAGTTCTCTGGCTCCATCATCTGCCTCCCTTACCCCTGTTGCCTTGCAGCCAGCTTCACCATGCACTATAGCGTTTGCTTCCCCGGCTGCACACGCAGTGCTCCCTACTGCTCCTTCATTAATCACAGTTTTGGCACCTCCGCCACCCATTTCCACCCCTTCAAGCCAACCAATCCAGGTATTGGCCCCAAATATAACTGCTGAACCCTTGGTAATCTGCACAGAAAATGCATTAAATTCTTCAGAGAATGATTTAACGCCTACGTTTACCACTACAAACTCTGCAAACCTGGTCACTCTTTCCCAACCACTTGACCCAACACTAAATTTACCCGGCCATGTGTTTCTTACTGATCAAATTGCTCTCAACCCACCAATAGTTGAATCGGCACCTGGCACAGAAGTGCCGTTTACATCCACTGTAACTTTAAATGATTCCCTGCTCAACTCTTACAACATTGCCAGTAACACTGTGTTAATAGAGTGTACAATAGCTCTTGAAGCCCCAGGGAATGTAGTCCCTGCTGCAATTACCTTACAAGAAAATACTGCTGAGCCTCCAGCACCGACGCAGATGGTTGTTAATCACATAGAACAGCAACAGATTGTATCAGTTCCCAGTGCTCAAACTGTGGAACCCACTATTCTTGTGTCCTCCATCGCAGAATCAGTAACTCTGTCCACTTCCACCTCAGTGATGTCTGATTGTTCTACTCTGGGTGAGTCGAACTGTGACCAAGAGCTTTCAGGTGGCACAGGGCCACCGACCACAAGATCTGAGGAAGCTGACGGTTCTGTTTTGGCACCTGAAACCCCATCTGAAACCTCTCCCTCTTTGGAGAAGATTAAAGAGGACGAATCCTCAAATGATGTCCAACAGCAGACGTTTACAAAGAATTTCATCTGCAATGTGTGTGATAAGCTTTTCCATTCGATGAAAGAACTCAGCCATCATGTTGGTGACCATGCCGATGAATGGCCCTACAAATGTGAGTTCTGTGTGCTACTCTTTGGCAAACCCTCTGCTTTGCTTGACCATCGCTCAAGCCTCCACGGTGTTGGCAAGACTTATGTTTGCAGTGCTTGTACGAAAGAATTTGTCTACCTTTGCAATCTGAAGCAGCATCAAGAAGAATTGCATCCAGGCCAGCAGTGTACATATATGGAAGAAGAAAAGGGCAAACTAAGACCTCAGAACTACAACAACTCTGCTAAAGCCAACACAGATCCTTCAGTTCCTGAAGTTCAAGAGGAACCCAAGAAATTGGTGAAAAAAGAAGAGAGTGAAGTAGACGTGGCTGCTGAAGAGCTGTTCACGACAATTAAAGTCATGGCTTCAGATGGAGGTAAAATCAAAGGGCCTGATGTTCGGCTTGGCATTAACCAGCACTATCCCAGCTTCAAGCCCCCTCCGTTTCCTTACCACAACAGATCACCTACTGGTTCACTGGCTTCGGCCACAAACTTCACCACACACAACATCCCACAGACCTTCAGTACGGCTATTCGGTGCACCAAATGTGGAAAAAGCTTTGATAACATGCCAGAGCTACACAAGCACATCCTGGCTTGTGCAAATGCCAGTGATAAAAGGAGATACACACCCAGAAAGAATCCCATTCCTCTACGCCACTTTGCAAAATCTCAAAATGGAGTGCTTTCTACCACTAATTCTACAAATGGATTAAATGCTTCAAACAGAGTCAGTCAGTCAAACAGGTCCAGAGTCAGTCAAGAACCACCTGTAAAGTTTAAAGTACTCAACAAAAGGAAGAAAAAGTTTGCCCAGAGAGTCATGCCACAGAGGCACAAGTCAGTCCATTCATCAAACAAAGTGTCACCTGCACAGGTGGATGAGCACCAGGAAATATTTGTGTGCCCACACTGCAGCAGAGAGTTCACAATGCGTCGCAGTAGAACCAAACACATGGCCGTGTGCCCCAAGAAACCCAAAGAAATAAAGAAAAGGAAAGAAGGTGGGATCTCTGTGACGAAGGAAAACGACGGACACTTGCATAGAGGGGTTTCCTATGCTGAAGAGAAACAAGCCTCACCTCCGCATAAAACGAGACTCCAGACGACCGCCTCTACAAAGAGGCCCTCAATCCTACCAGTGCAAACTGTCTTCTCAAACAAAAGAAGTAAAATCATTATAAAAGAGAGCACACAGCCAAAACAAGAGGCGCCCACTCTGAATGAGCTTCCCATTGTTCGCACTTTCAACCCCTCTATGCGGCAGTATAGCAGAGTGCAGCATAGCGTCAAAGGAGTCCCCATTAAAATAACTATAGTGAAACCTCAGCAGACTTCACCACAGAAGGATGAGCTGCCTCCCACCCAGAGGAAAGAAGAAGCAACTGGATCCGTTACCAGCAGCACTAAGCAGAGCGCTTCAGCTTGATGACTGCACAGCAGGCAATAGGGGATCAGCAGGTAGCACACACAGTAGCACATGTAGCTTGTATACACGTTCTCAGCACAGCTGTGTTAAGATATCTGTTTTATTTTTATTTTCAGGACTCGGCTGTTTGGATCTCCTTCAGTGACTCTAAAGGGAGACAACTGGTAATGGCACTGTAAACCCAGCAGACTTGTAGGCTGCAGAATACTGTACAATAAAACTGAATGCAGGGTTCTGCAGTGAGTAGGTGTGTGTATAACTGAGTGTTTTGAATGCTTTTGTAGTACCTTGGAGTTTTGTAGAGTTATCCTTCATTGCAGAAACTTTCTGTATATGGCTTGGATTTGCACTTGAAGTTAATCTGACTGCTACGTGTCACAAATCGAAGAGGACGTGGGAATAACTGAGCTGGAAGGACTGCTCCGCTTGTTAGATTACACGGCGGCAGGTGGCAATCATTTTCAGCATGCATTTGCACTTTTTATTAACTGTTGTCTGTGGCCTTTTGGTTTAAATTACTTAATGCATGCTGTCTGTGAGCTTGTGATTAAGTTGCATTCATTTAAAATGGATTCTTTTGATGCAGTTAGGCCTCAAACACTGAATCTGATGATAATCCTTTGGTCATTTTGGCAGTCAGAGTACAAGATGATTGTTTCTGAACTTTGGCCTGCAGAATCATAGATGAGCAACATGCTTGATAGTGTAATGTAACACTGGTAACAAGCATCCTGTCAAATTACTATTATGGATTTGAACAATGTCATTTAATACTTGGGAAAGTCAATTTTTCAAGATGAGAATGCAAGATTAAGTTGATTTAATGCTGCAGCCTTTTTGGTACAAAACTGTATTTTCTCGTCGTCCCAGCTGCTGCTGTATATATTTGTATGAGAGTTCTCTCAATAATGCTCTGTGTGCCATCTCATGTATATATGACTAAACGTGGCATAAAAGTGGTAAAAAAAAAAACAGCATTCAGTGTTTCCCAGATTAAGAATTTACTTAGGTGGTTCGCCCAAATAGTCACCGTTTACTGAAGGTAATTTGCATATTCAGGGCCTGTAGAAGTTGCTTTGAAGAATTGCATTGATGTGAAATTTCTTGTCATAGAAACAAGAAGAAAAAACCTTCCCGAGTAAGCATTTGCTTGAGAATGCAGCGCTACCTTTGCAGTCATTTTGAATGTGACACCACAGTTAAATTCTTAGTGTCTGGGGAAACTCTGCAGTTTAAAAAAACATTGACAGAGCCAACCTTTGTTTTGGCTTCACTGTGTGTCCTTTGATATCCTGTCATATTTTCAGATTTACAATTTGCTGACCTAAGTTTGCACCTATTCTACAAATGCTATGAGTTTCTTTAGTTTCCCCTGCTGAATGTACGGTCAGTTAAGATATTTTCATCTGTAACATAGAAGAGCTTCATCATTGCTTATAATCTGTGCAACAGTTGTCAGCGGTTTAATGTGTGAGGTGTGTACAATGAATTCAAACATGTAGCAATCACAGTGTGGAAATGTAATCGATTATATTTTGTTAGTTTTTTTTATTGCAGCAAGTCTGTAGTGGCATATGAAAATGTTCGTGGCATCATGTCAGTCAAACATCTTTATTTCGAAATTTCTAAGCTACTAGTTTGATCCAGTGCTAAACAGGGTAGTTAATGCATTATGACTGAACTGAGTTTTATTAATTTGATCAAATTAAAACTTGACAATGGCCGGTATCTGAGGGGCAGTAATGGTACTTATAGATTTTTGACTTTCAAACTCATTATTGTTAATATTGCTTTGTATTCAGAAAGACTTAAACATGTTGGATGTACAGGACAGTTTGGGAGACTTATTTTACTGTGAAAAGTGCTTGTAGCATTTAGTAGTGTAAATTGAGTCATGTATATTTATTAATAATTTAAAAATCACATTATCAGTCTTTGAACAGTTCTTCTGTATGATTTGCACTAAAGTTTTGATTTTTTTTTCTCCAAGCGAGTGTTCAGAATAAATTGCGAATGTTAAAGCTTTCTGTGGAGTTAAGTTTTTTCATTTACTGAGTTAATAGAATCCCAATCGAGACCTGTAATGTAGCCTTTGGATTGTGAGCCTTACAATTTCTAGAGTGGCCAGCTGGTGGCACACTTCCCTTACTTTAGCCTCTGGAGTGGTGGATAATACAGGAAGATGGCAGCTAATAATGTAATACCACTGCACCTCTGCCACACTACCACATTCTGTTTGAAAAATTCATTCATGTTTTTATGCGTTTTAAAAGGGAGAGAAAAAATCTATCTAAGCTCCATGGAAGAATATCCATAGCAACCACCTCAGGACCCGTTTCCTAAAGCATCAATTATTAGAGTAACTGTTTATTTTATAAGACATAATCAACAGGAACAACCTTTTTGCAACGCCGAGTCTTGGTAATGCTAATATTGCCAACACACGGTCACTGTGATTCTACTGTAACTGAAATCATTTTTTTCACATGCACATTTTTCATATTCTTGTACAGTACTGTGAAAAAGTGTTGAGCAACCCCTCGGTTCTTTATATTTTGCTTCCAAGGAGCCAGACTTGTAATTTTAAGTGATCTTGAGCAATAGTTCTTTGTGAAGGTCTTTCAAAGTTCTTCTTTGTACATTCTCTGTGCTTTTTCACTCATTTTCAGTCCAGTCCTTGTACCTGACCATTTTCACAGGAATGATTTTGGTTAAGCCATTAAACACTGATATGAGTCATTCAAGCATAAAAAAGGCACAGAACTCAAGGGATGAATGAAAATTGTGTCTGCATATAACAGACAACAATGAACATTTTATATTGTGTCTTTGTGCACTTTGTTACTAGCAGCCTTTCACAAAAACGCATCTTCCCAAGATAACACAATTTGACAAGCATAAAATAGTATTTTTGAACCACCAAGATAATTCCCAGAGCTAGTATATCAAAAAACTTGGCATATCTCAGCATTATGTGCCATACGTCCTTAAAAGAATTGAGGAAACTGGACACATTGAGGACGAAAGAGAAAGTGGCAGGCCTAAAAAAAAAAACGTCTACAGCACATGAACAGTATCTGAAAGTCATGTCCTTAAGAAATAGGAAAAATCCAGCTAAGAATTATGAACACAGAAAAGTACAGTCAGATTTTGATCCACCATGCAGTGCCATCTGGAAAGCAACTGACTGTCAACAGCTTCATTTTTCAGCATGACAATGATCCCAAACACACTGCCAATGCAGTAAAAACATACCCGGATAGAAAAACACACAGTGCAACACTCTGTCATGGACTGGCCTCCCCAGAACCTGGATCTCAACATTATTGAAGCAGTGTGGGATCATCACGACAGAGAACAGACCAAAGGCAGCAGCAGCCAAAGAAGAGCTTTGAATGTCCTTCAAGAAGCCTGGAGAACTATTCCTGCAGACTGCTTAAAGAAATTATGAGATAGCTGCCTCAGAGAGTTCAGGCTGTGTGTAAGAAGGTGGTCATACCAAATATTGACTCTAAGGTTGGTTAGAATTGTACAAACTCTGCCTCATATACTGTATTTCCATGCTGTATTTGTATGTTTGCATGTTTCCCATTTTCCTATCAACATATAAAGAAACGAGGGGTGGCTCAAGACTTGCACTTTTCACATTTTAATGTAGTGCACACATTTATTTCCCACTCACTGTGACATTTAACAGCATCAAAGTAGTCAAGTGTTTTACATTCTTTAAAATCGTGATTGGTTTAACTTGAATGAGGAGAGCCTTTTAGAACCAGTGCATGATATTTCAAAGGGTGGAGACAGCCATTTGATTGATTGGACATTTTCACATTCTTTTGGCTTGTGCAGAACATTTTCCATGAGCATCAAGGCAGCTCAGTTGCTCAGTTAGTACATTCCTCCTGCAGACTGGTGATCCTAGAAGTAATCTGATAACACTCATTTCAGTCATTTTCTTTCAGATTCTTTCTGCTTTTAACAAACAAAAGTCTTAAGAGATTCCAACAAACTCCTCCTTGTTGCTTCTGCTTTGTAGGCTACTCTACACTCTCTGCACCACTTTTACTCTTTCAGCTCCACCTACAGCTAAATCTGCTAATTAGACTTTTCCCATCAAAAACTGAGCTTGTGCAGATTAGTGCTTGAGAGACGTGCCGGGCCGTTGCTTAAGATGTGCCTTTTGTTGCTCTTTGCCGGAGCATTGCACAGGTCAGTCCTTCTGTGTCCGTGTCCATTAGACGAATAGTCTTGAGCTGCCTGAAATGTACTAAAAAATACTTCAGCTAAAGCCAGAGAAAACATTATCTGAAGAGAACATTGCCATTTCTGGCACTGCTGTCACTTATAACTTATGACTTTTTTTAAGTGTCTTTTTATGTAAATGCAAAATAATGGTTAATGTTGCATGAATGTTGCAAATGTTGGTTCATTTTAACTGTAGAACAGCTGATATTTCAAGCTGCAATGTCTGCCAGTTTCATCTAAAGAAATCAAAGGGGGAAATGCTTCAATATGACTTTTTTTAAAAAGCTGTAAAAAATATTACATTTGAACACAAATGTTCAAATGCAGAACTTGTAAGGAGAGTAAGCAACAATTCATTAACTTGCTGTTAATGTATTTTTATTGTATTTACTTACCATTCTAATATTTTTTTACATTTTTATTTTGCTTTTGCAGTAGTGACATATGTGACAAATGAGAACAATACATACAGGACAATTAGGGAAGAGGCAAAAGAGAGGGAGGGATTATACAAACAAACAAACGTAAACTAAAAAAAAAAAAACGTGGTACGCAGGTGTGATTAAGGATTTGCGTAAGTATGTGAGTTACTTATATGTGTGTGCACAAAAAACAAAAACAAAAAAAAAACAACCTACCACTATTACTGCTATTATCAATAATAATGAGGATAATAATAATTTCTACTTTGCTACTTTTCCTAACACAGTCTAGCTAGCGGTTGATCGCCAGGCGCTGCGCCTTGCTGAGACGTACTTGCGCCGGGCTGAGGATTTCAGGCTTCACTTTCGGAGCTCTGCCGTCGGTGCATTTAGCAAACAGGAGCGCACCCCGCGGACTGCACCCAGCTAGGTCGCTGCTATTATCGCCGCTTGCTCCTGTATCATTTCACTGCAATTTGAAATGTACCACAGAGCACAGGCAGTTTCATTCACAATGTAAAAGGAAAAATGAAGATCAAATGAAAATTTCAGGCTTCCAATTCAACAACAACAACAAAATCCCAGCATGAAAGGTAAATACCAACCTTCATGTATTTTGATACATAAATTGAAAATTTAATGCAAATTTTAGGGCTGCAACAATTCCTGCAACAATTCCTTTTTCAGCACCGGGCTGAAAAAAATTTCTTGCCAGAACCCTGTGACATCATCACTATTAGCAATAAGGACTTTAGCATTAATATTCACGTGTGAAAGCGTGCTGACATTGCTGAAACCAACAAAAACGGGCGAAAAATGATTATATAGATTTAGAGGGGTTACAATATGTCATTCAGTGTATTTAAGTCAATGAGTACGTGTGTGTGTGTGATTTGTAATATGGAGATAGAAGAGTGTGTGTGTGTATATGTGTGTTTGGGCATAAGTACTGTACAAATACTTCGTTACTGTACTTAAATAGAATTTTCACATATCTGTACTTTACTGGAGTATTTATTTTTCTGACTCTTTACTTTTACTCCCTACATGTTTACACAAACGTCTGTATGTTCCGAACAGACTTGTTCCTTTAAGTTTAACAGATCTGAGTGGAGTTTTTATTTCCCATCACAGCGCCTTCAAACATCAAACTGATTTGAGCCAAAATGGAGGGAACAAAAACTCATAAAATAATATCTATCACTGGGGCTTATCGCATAAAAAGAGATGAAAGAGGCAAAACCATTTAATGTATATATAATTTATTATTTTCTAATTTTTTAAATACATAATTTATACTTTACTCAGAAGTTAAACTGAGCCGGAAGGATCCAGAATGGCGTTTTTGGTGCAGATGTCCCTGTGTTTTGGTGGCAGTACTTCAGCAACTAGCTAGCGTTACTGAAGAGGAGCGAGGAGCATAAAGGGAGTAACGTGCTGTGGCAGGTATTTTCAAATGCAACATTTCTAACAGCTCAACAAATATCAGCAAATACACAAACTGTTTGCGTGCAGTTTGTCACACCATGTGTCTGCTAAACCTGCTAAAAGGTCCAGCTGCTGTATTTCCAGCGAGAGAAAAGAATGAGAGAGAAGTTCACTCAGAGATGGAGAAAGATGGAAGAAAGAGGACAGGAGAGGAAGAAGGGAGGTTATAGTTAAAGGTAAGGGCTGCTCGGTGGCATTGGATAAACTGGAAATTTAAAGCTTACATGTAATGTCCTCATTTTTTCAGATATTGGATCTATATATTATGTGAAGTTATGATATTTCATATTGTGAAACGCCCTGCAAAACAAGCTGAGGTGGACTAACTTTGTGCTGTTCAAAGGTTGCGTGAAAAACTGCAGTTTAGTCCAAGATAAACAGGTTAGCTGGCTAGTTTACAGTAAAGCTCTGTGTTGGACTGGTGCACAGAGGCTGTGGTGTTGGTGGTCAGTGTTAGGTTACATCAAGTGTAGCAGAGATGAGTTTGAATTTAAGCTGATGAAGCTGAGATTCATTCACTGAATTCAATCTTTATACCAACTCTATACTGTCAGTGTAAAGACAGAATAAACAGTATACTGTCAGTGTAGGGGATGGAAATGAGCCAAGATAGCTCGTGAAATACTGGGTTACATCTGCAGCAGCAGGAGCAGGATCACAGCCTGTACACAAAGAAAATCTACTGGAGCTCACATTAGAAATTATTGTGTTATAAGTCTTTTCCCCACGCTGAGCCACTACAACCAATCTTAGGGGTCTCCCACATATTGAATCTCACTTTAACCCCTGACTGTACTCACTCTCCTGTTTATGTGCTGAGGCAGAGTCAGCCTCTATAATGTAGACAACAACAAATAGAGCTATTTCTTTTCTTTCTTTTTCTTTTTCTTGATCTACTTAACAGTGTTCAAGCTGAGTACATTCATTAGAATTAGAATTATACTGAAATGAAGTTTGTATTCTGATGTACTAATATTGTTTTATTATTGCAGTAATATAGCACGAGGTTCAGTTAGCTTAGGACAAAAATAGCTGGTAGAAACATCCTGCAAAGAGCTACTTTTACGTTCTTACTTTGAGTGCATTTTTCACTTTTACTTGAGTAAGAAGTTGAATCAGTACTTCAGCTTTTACTAGTGTATTTTTTAATCTGTACTTCTACTTAAGTAGAGAATGTCTGTACTTTTTTGCCACCTCTGCCCGGCCTGATTTCCTGGCTGCTCGGGACAACCTGCTGGGGGAGAGCTAACAGTGGCTAAGCTACCTTAGGACTACAGGGGCCTGGCTAGTTACAGGATCAGGATGCGGAGCTGTGTCTCCAATTCACTGAGCCTGGCCTCCAAAGCAACAAACAAGCTACATTTGTTACAAGTATTGTTACTACTAAAAGAGGCTGAGGCGTAAATAAACATTTGACACACTGAGCATTTACAGGTGATTTAGCAGAGCGTGCTTTGGATAACGCATGTGAAGGTTACACTATAAGTCTGTTTGGAGGATATTGTGCAGCCTTCTTAATGCATGATGCAAAGTGCCACACAATTAGGCAGCAAATAAAATTGAAGAATGTGATTAATGATTTCAAATGCTTTTAGACGGTTTTTGACATTAAACATTCCTCAAATTTAACTTCATATGTGTGTTTCTTAGTTTTAAACTAGTCGGTTAGTAGATTAACAAATTAGTCCCCAAGAACATCCCTAGTTGCTATATCAGTGATATTGTGATATGACTTTTATATCGTGAAAATTTCTACCACTATTATCATTATATTTGTACACTTTGGGAATACAGAGAATATTTGTTTATCCAGGTGGACAAATGATCCTTTGGCGATCCTGGAACTAGCCTACCTTCACAGCAGTGAGTTTTATCAGCAGCTTTTAAGAGACTCAGATGCTCTTGTTATTTAGTGTCATGCGAATGATTAAGCACAAAACTCAGGATGTGTTTGAACTGTAGCAGCCATATGGTCTTGCTTATACTAACATGTACTGCATGCTTTTGATTTGTGTAGGTGAAAGCAAGTAGCCTCGCTCGGTTACTAGCTTTCATGGCCAGAAGGCAAGTCTGTTTCTGCCACTGCAAAAACAAAAATATATAAGGGATTCAGACTGAAATATTAAAAATGGTTTGCTAATACCAGTGCTCTAAATAAGGGCTAGCCTTTTTAACACAGCTTAGCCTGGATTAGCACAAGGAAACAGGCGAGCAGCTAGGCTCTGTCTTCAGTGAAAACTCCATCCAGCTAACATTTGACTTATTTTCATATTACATCAAGCATCTGCTCCTGTGGAGGCAGAAGCGCCTTGAGGCGACTGTTTGTTGTGATTTGGCACTATGTAAATGAACTGAATTGAATGCCCTCAAAATTATTTTGGCCTTTTTGCATGTTAAATTTTTACATTAAAAAACTTTGAGTAATAAACTTGTGATGCATATCAGTCTTTACAATAAACACACATTGAGATTATTTGAAACTTTGCTTTTAAAATGGTTTACTTGTTTCATTTGAGTTTATCTGAAATAATATGCTGTTAATTAAGCTTGTTACACTGTTTATGTTAAACAATGTATTTGACATGGATGGAAAATGTGTATGGCATTCAAATATCTAATAGGCCATTATACTTTTTCAGTGCTGACTCTGAGTTTGTTCACCTGGTATTAGGAAAACCCAAAGTTCTTGTTTAATAACCTCAGTATAAGTAACAGATAATATAGGATGCTGTTTGGCTGCAGAGAATCTTAAAAAAAAAGAGGTTAATGTTTGCAACCATACCCAAGTGTGCCCCCTGCCTTTGGCTACACTGTACAAATAAATTTGGCAAGGTGGCTTTTGGTCTGACTGTAGCGCGAGTTACTGCTGCACTGGGTAACTGATCTCCATTTCCCAGACAGCAAAAGCAGAGTTTGTCTTCTTGGAGTTAGGCAAATCAGAGTTGAGGGGTAAGTTGCAGAGTTTGTTATATCTATTTTATGATAAAGGCTTCTCTTACATGAATAATGGCGCAGTTTCCCAAACATGGATTAAGCCTAGTCCTGGGCTTAAAGTTGTTTAAATGGAGGGTTTCACTAAATTTTTCTTTTAATCTGGGACTAGACGTAATCCATGTCTGGGAAAGCTGCTGAAAAGATCTTTAGTAAACATCAAACATTTGCTAAACTGCATTTTTAGAATAATTTGACATGCGAATTGTTTATGTCCATGTTTAGCAGCCTTCTTCTCCATATGACCTCCCAAAGTCCAGCTGGTTCTGACAGATTCGTGGAACGAGGTTCATCTTTGTCTAGGCAAATGCAGCCACTGAGCCAACGAAGATACTACCACATCATATTTTGAAATGCAGAGATTATTTTAGCATGTTTTTAATAATTTTGTACAACAACAAACTGCATCATCAGTCTCTCACAGTAACTGCACCTTAACCCAGACAGATTAGTGTTAAACCCACTGCGAGATACTGATCACCTGTGTGCTTGTGCATGTGTGTCACAAACTGGGGGATCTGATCATAAGCGCATTTCTCCATAGCGTTACAAGTGATCAAAGAAAACACTGAGTGCTTTTAAGTGTTGGTGCTTGAATATAAATGAGATAGACCCCATTCAAATTTAACAGGAGTGCTGGCTGAAAATGAAATCCTTACCCACAGAAAGGCAACAGCTATTCCTGTCTGTAGAGACAAGGTCCACGTTTCTGACGGTCAATCATTTACAGACGAAAAGTAATCTGTGTCTAAATGTAAGTGTTCATTAACATGCACTGCAGTGGGCATGAGTTTAATTGGAAATTTGGCACTTATGTAGAATCTTTTATTTGCTGTGGGCAAATGATAAGCCCAGGGGCAAATGATATATGAATAGAAGAGAAAGATTTTTTTTTTTTAATTCGGTATTATGAGGAAACTGTAGCAGCGGCGTACAGTAGATCCATCTGTGATGCTGACATATCGCTGTAATTTCCGCAGCCCCTTGTGTCATGGCCGTAGCCAACAGTGTAATGCAGATGCACGTGATTCAACAGGAATAGGTGCAGCAGGCTGGTTCAGTTAACTGCCTGTTCTGCTTAAAACGGCTTTGTTCTCCACCTGGTAAACCTCATACTCTCACTCTTCAGGAGCTTTTAGCACTTTTGAGTCAAATGAACACAAATGGTTTGGGGTTTTTATTGGAGTTTTTTTTTTTTTCTGACACAAAAGCTCCAGCGAATGGATTTTACTCAAATTGAACACATACGGGTGAGAGCACTGCTTTGTAATTGAACTGAGGAAAGCCACGAGCTGTCAGATACTGTATTTCTTAGGATTTATTGCACGCGTGTAAAGGAATTTAGCTCACCTGATGTTCTTTAAGTAATTAAGAATTCAAACAAGTCCAATTACAGTCACTGGGAATGAGGGATTAGGTTTCAGGTGCCTTAAGTAGCGATGCCTGGCAGGCTATTTTTAGTTTGGAGCTGTGCCAGTGTACCTATAGTGACAAACCATAGCCCCGAGGTGCAAGATCTCCCAGCGCTCACAAGCTCAGCAGTAACTTCAAAACTGTGATGCAGCATTTGTATGCTCGACACAGCTGAAGATCTTAGCCCAGGGCAATGTCGAATTCTCACAGGAAGCTCTGGTGAGAAGTGAGGAAACATGATCAGAGATGATTGAAAACAAAAACAGCCACGCAGAAGTCTAAGAAGGAGAAACTTTGATCTTCTTCTTGTTAATTTCATCACCCTTATTCACAGTGTGATGCACCATAATAAACTCAAACCACTGAAAGATGGAGTGTTTTTTCCCCCCCTTTTGGGTGGGAGACCCGACCTGTATCTTATTTGTCAAAAGCCTAAATGACTGGTAGAGTTTGAATGATGCAGTGTGTCATCTGAAAGTACGGATTAGGTTTGGATGTGCACAAACATGAAATGCTGACAGGACCCGTCAGGATCACAGTGGTTTTGTGAAGACAGACGAGGGGAAAAAACACATCACAGTACCTCTGGCGATGCTTATTCTGGCTATTGTGATGTTTATTTGAGTCAAAATCAACGTCTTATTTGGTGCAGCCAGAGTCACTTCTGTCGGACTTCTCCTTGGCTGGAATCGTGATCTCAATAGAACGTATCTAGTTAAGTTAAATTCTTATAGCCGAACCCTGTGGCCCCACAGATTCTAATGCCACTGATTTGCTGCCTCTCACAAGTATTAGATCAAAGCAAAGATGGATGTGACACTGGCGTTACGAGGGGAAGCTAAGTCCCTCCAAGCAGCACTCTGTGGAAGTAATAAAACCAACAGGATACGCGGATAAAATACTTCTGTAGAAGTGACTTCTTCCCTCTCTGCATGCTCTTCATGCGGGAGCAGAACAGACACGGTAACGAGGACATTAATAAAGGATGCAGATCCATTTTTAATGATCCACTGGCCCCTTTAGTTTGAAACTGATTTTTGTGCTTGCGGTTGAGCTTTATGTTCAGAATCCGTGTTTTGCCTTGAGAGGGACTCGCGAATGCCGTTTTGCTTGCACAAGCAAAGTGCTGCATAAAACCTGCATACACCTGACTGCTTGTGTGTGAGTGAGACACAGAGAGATGCAGTCTTCTCTGTCTATATTTGGAAGATAATCCTCAAGTATGAATGCAAGGGGGAGAAAAGGAGGGGAAGAAAGAATTGTAGCTGAACCAAATTCAGTTTGGAGTCAAATTTATAACAACAACAAAAAAAAAAACAGTGTTGGAGACGCACACTAAATCAAAACACTGGGTGTTGCTTTATAATGCATATTCAACTGCTAATTATGAACTTGCCCGCTAAGTCAGACATGTGTCATATCATTCTTCTCTTATGTATTTTACATTTAATGTGTCTCAACTTAACAATTCTCCACAGTTAGATTAAAGAGAAACAGTTATGGAGACAGAGGAAATCAAAGCCATAGAAACTACAAGTGGCAGCAGCTACAGAATAATGTAAAAAACCAGTTACACACACATGCACACGCATGCACACACAGTCATCTCTGTTCTCACTTTCGTCAGGGGAGAGAGTCTGTCTTCTCTCTGCAGCAGGCTTCTCCTTCTCATTGCTCTCTCTCTCTCTCGCTCTCTCTTTCCCTTGCTTTGTTCATGCTGTGTTTGCTATGCTCTCTGTCTGAAGCAGCGCCACACTAGAGCACTAATGAGCAGGCTGAGAGCAACCCAACACAGATCTCCCATCAGCTGAAGAGCAGCGGCAACTCTGACGGCATCTGAGGCAACAAGACGCGGAACTGATCTGCAGTCAGCAGGGAGGCAGCTGTAGAAAGCAAATGACAGCCCAGGGAAAGGCGTAGGAGAGGTTGTGAAGTGTCTTCAAAGGCAAATTAGCAGTCAATTGAGAGAGTGGAGAGGAGAGGATTGGTCCAGTGTAAACGCTAACCTTCCCCACACTCGGCGGCAGACTCTCAGTCCACTTTCTCTTCTTAAGCCGAAGGACCTTGACACTTTCCGGAGGAGCCCAGCCATGGAGGAGATGCTCACCTGCAGCCGGAGCCCTTTCTCCCAGGTGTTTGGGCGTCAGGGTCAGCTCATGCAAGCCAGTGAGTGTAAACATCAACGCTAAATGCAAAATATCTTGCGTATCCTGTTTGATTCTGATTGACTGTTGCAGTGTTTAAATAATGCATGGACCCACCGTTCATTTGTATCCAGTGCTTTTTGAAAGTAGCCTGTTCTGAAAAAAATTAATTAAAATACAGCAATACAGTTACGTAAAATGAAGGTGTTTAGGGAGGCAACATTTCCAAATGTGTGTCCTACTTTTGCAATTAGGAAATCATTTTTTAATGCAACTTTGTTTTGATGGGCCGAGTGGAATTAATCATTCAGTTCCCTCAACGTATTTAATCACGTTATCGACTGTATCAATATTTTGTCTGTCCACTCAGTTCTGAAATTATTAAGAAAATGACATTTTTAAAAAAATCTAATACATCGTGGTTTCGTCACATGTATAGGTTTTACACATATATATATATATTTTTTTTATCATACAGTATATTGAGTCCTTTGTAGTGTAAAGCAGTTGGCCACAGCAGTGTGTTAATGTTGCAAGACTGTGATGCTCCTTCCACGCACATGAGCGATGTCATGTGTGAAAAATGTGTGCGCTCTGCCGGCTTGTGCGTGTGAGAGGTGGGTGCGTGGGATTGAAGCTCACTTTTCATGGGTGCAATCCTTTGATCTCCGTCTGGTTGAACATGCCACAGGTCTAAAAAGAAAAATCAGCAGCAGACTGAAATTACAGCTCATTAATTGTAAACAACAGAATGAGCAATTGTAAAACAGAATCTAATGAAATAGCCAAGCAGTAACAGCCTGAATTTATCTTTTTTTTTTATCTGTCACTTTAATCTTTTATGAGTGGATATTATTTGTCCATCTTGTCAACACAATACCTTTACAGTGTGAATTAGTCCAAAATTTAATGGTCTAAACAATTATTCCTACATGGTGTAAAGGGATTTTTCCCCCCCACTTTCCCATTTTCTGCTTACATATATACATTTGGATGTGTGTGTGACCTGTGTTGGTGCATTTTCGTCTTCTGTTTGGCAATCAAACCTCACAGCATGACAAAGCCTGCCTCAAGTGTGTTGTTACAAAGTGTCACATAATCCCCCAAAACAGAAAATTGAACCCTTTGGCCTTTGCAGACCTGAGCAGAGAGTTTTAGTTTCTCACAGGTTTGCCGCAGATTTAAGCGATTGCATGTACGTCCTCTGTGGTGCAGAAGTGTTCTTCTCCTTAGTTGCTGAAACAGGAGCGTGGGCTTTTTTTGTGTGTGTCAAGTTTAGCTGGTTTTGTGTTCTCCTTCATCAATAAATCATGTCTATTTTTTTTAGGCTGCTGTTTAGCAGTAGGAAAATTGATTTCCCGTGCCTTTCCCATCACTGGAAATGTTCTTTGATAGCATTTTGAAATAACGTAAACTTTTTTTTTCAAAGAAAAACTCCTTTGTATTTTTAGAATGGTTGCTTCTTGGAGTCCTAAGTAGTAATTACAGTAGAAAGATTGGATAGATTCTCTGATTTGAAAGACTCATATGATTACTCACTTAGGTGCTCATCCAGGCATTATGAATAACACAGCAGGCAGTGTAAAGCAGTGTAAAATCTATAGGAAATATATGACCGGTTAAATGTTTGGAGCCACTCTGTTTCCATTCTATTACATACCAAAACTGCTCCACACTTATTATTCAGGCTATTTATATTTATTATACATACGCCCAGCTGAATAATAACTTTGCGTCAAACTGTGGCGCTTTCCACCAATGCGTACTTATCAGTCACAGTATAGGTGAGAGCGCTGGGTGCATTAAACCTAAATGCCACTCTCTGGTTGCGAAAATGACATTATCATTGTATGTGTTGTGATGAATTACAGCCTGTCTTGTGCTACCCCAAGTTATCTATGCTCTTTGAAGCTTGTGCTGCATGTCTGCGATTTCGGATGTGTGAGAGAGGCAAGGGAGGG
>JAVDPK010002069.1:289668-306642 GCA_034780415.1 Cichlasoma orientale
ATGGCCCCCCCCCCCCCCCCCCACACACACACACACACTTTTTTTTGCAACAGCCATTGAGGGCTTGCTTTCTGTTTATTTTGCCTGCCTCTGCATCCGGCATTTGGGTGCTCTCTCCGGCGCTATGTGACATTACTGATGCTTTTGTTAGCCATTAGCTGTTCATGTGAGTTCAGTGAAAGTGCCTAATCCTGTTAGAGACCAATATTTTCATAGCGCGAGTATTATTGTCTTAAAAATTCACACAATGTGGAGAAAACGGAGTGCTGCAGAGCACTGCATTAAAGAAAAGTTGCTGTAATTTGGATGCGAGATGTTTATTGAGTGCGCAAAAGTTTTACTTTGAACTTCCGCCAGAGGTCTTTACCCCGGGATTCACATTTTAATCATTATTGTCTGTCAGACTCGGCAAACAAGCGATCATATGTTTTTACATCGAGCACAGGCAGAGATTGGTCTCCCTCCAGGTACTTGTCCTAGATCCAAACTTTGACAGTATTTACAAAGGCAGCTTTTATACTTCAGAGATGCGTTGCGAGCAGCGTGCTCTCAGACCACCCAGCATCTATAAAAACCCTCCACAAATGTTCTCAAGGCATGCAAGCTAAACAGTTTTGAGTTGACATAGCAGTTAAATCTCATCTAGACTTTGCTCTGGAATGCGTGGATTGAATCCTTCCTGTTTTTGCAGAGCATTGTGTTAGCGGTGACTGAAATCAAAAACAAGCAAGCCACCAAGCAGCGGACAATGAGGCTTTTCCTTTTAACTTAAGCAGCTGTTTATGAGCTGAAACAGTGCATATGAGGCCGTGCTGTTAGAAGATGAAGTAAACACACAAACTTTCATCCTGCCGTGCTGCAGCTGTCGAGTCTTCGCGTCCAGTTAACAGATACCATTATTCTCTTTACTGCTGGAATAACCTGAAGCTGCCCTTTAATCTGTTCATCTAACAGTTGAGGATGTTGTTACAATTGGAGCAGAAAAACATTAGAATGAGGACAGAGATGAAAAGTAGAGAGCAACGTAAAGCTCGGCAGAAACAGAACAGAAACGCTGAGGGGAGGGGTTGCGTTCTCCATTGCATGGAGAAATGGGTAGATATGGTGAGCCAGTGCCAGATTGTTAGAACATACACACAGAGATAACCGCACACACGCACGCACACACAACACATTTTTAAGTGCTCATCTAGCCACCTCCAGGAAACCACATCCCATTTCTGCTTTTCTCCTTTTATTCCTCCCATTACAGCAGTAACAGATATGATTAGTGGAGTTTAATGAGCTCTGCAGAGATGAGCGTTCTGCTTGCTGCTTTCTGCTTCACAGCTACCGAACCCCCGGGGTTCGGCACCACCGAACGAATGAAGTGCGTTCCTTTCTTGGGTTTCGTTACCATCAGGATGTAAATCTTGTGTGGGTATCAAAGGGGGGGGGGGTGGCATTATGTTTATTTTATACATGCATAATATGTCAACATAGACCCAACACCTTTTAGAACGTGCCCCACATGTTGTGTATGCAGTAGGACTGCAGACAGTAATTATAATTGATTCATTTACATTGTAAATATATTAAAGTGGTCAGTTTAATAACAGAGCCAGAAATGCCATGGTTGCTTGTTATATGAAAGCCTTTTTAGAGAAGGAGCTGCAGAAACCTGCATACAGAGTGATCCATGATGTCACTTTGTTTCTGCTTGATGTGTTTGTGACTGCTGGTGTTAAAATATTTATTAGATTTTCTTCCGTTTAGATAACTGTATCACCTAGAAAAGCAGCTCAGTTTGTCGTGTGTGTGTGTATTAATGATCGTGCATCTTTATCGCATCAAACAGCCTTGAACTCGACTTGATGAATTGCTGTCCCCCTTTTCCTGTTACATGAGGTTAATCCGGGCAGCGTTTCTCACCCTGTTTATTTGTCTGATTTGCATTCATTTTACACTGCGATTAAATTACGTTTCTGCTTTAAACATTGGACAACATTCAGTTTACAGGCATTGAGATTGGTATATAGGGCAGCGTTGTGGTGTTTTATTGTGGCCATTGGGTGGCAGTGTTGTATTAGCACTGTTGCCAAGCCGGATAATATTTCTGTTGAAGTATTTTTTTTATGGTGGAGTAAAATTTCTGATTTTATACCACTTAACTTCTAAATGCCTCACATCTGGTCAGGTTTAGCTCTCCCTGTGTGACTCCTTGATTAGTGGTTTTCTGCTCTTCTTTCTGGTGCCTTTTGTTTTTATTTATTTATTTTTTGGGGGGGGGGGGTTGCTGCAGATTCAGATCATATTTAGTTAGAGCTTAATTTTTTTTTAAAATTTTGTCCTGTCAAATGTGACATTGAAGTGAAAATTTCCCCATGGCAATACGTCAATTGATTGTTTACGTCAGTTAAAGCACATACACACAATTATTCCTTCATATCTGTATGTTTCAGAGAACCTGACAAGTTTCCCAATGCCTAAAATAACTATAATTATAATAATGATGCTGTTTATGATCTCATACTTGAATGTAGCTCTTATAGTCCATCTGCTCAATTTGCCAGATGTTTAAGAGGTGTATCCTTTTTATGTTGTGTTTAATTGTGCAAAAACGAAAGCACAAGTTTCCAGTTGAGCATCAGACTAATTAGTTTCACCAGCGTGCACACAGAATGAGTGCGCCTTGGCTAGATACAGAACTGTCCCCCATTATATTGCTGTTAAGAGCCTTTGTGCAAACTCCTGTGGAAAATATGATTTTAGAAAAGCGACTGGCCTATTATGACTATTCAGACTTGGTTTTATTTTCCCCTGTTACAGAAATTGGTGAGCAAAGTGCTACAAATAAGCCAAACATGCATCAGTGTATGTTGAAAATAGCAGAAATAGCAGGAAAAATGAGGAACTTTATAATGAAAATAGTTACGCAGTGTGGCGATGTGACACTTCTCCATTCCCTTTGCAAGGGAGGCAAAGTTGTGCTAGAAATCCTCCTCAAGAGATTACATTAGAATAAGAAATATATGATAATGCTATCCACTGCTTGGAATGAAATATACCCTGATTTCCAAGAGAATGAGTGAAATGTTTTCCTCTCTTCTAAAATACATTCTAGGTCACGACTGTGAAAAAAACAAACCGTTTGAGTCAATATCCGCATTATTTCATAGACTGTGTACAGTTGTGTGCATTGTTTCTAGCTGCACGGCACCAAAATAAAGAACTTGGGCGAGTATGACATTGCACTGTTTGGGTTACAACGGGGTGCGAAGCAGCAAATAGAAGCAATGGATTTTGGCTCGTCACTTTCCATATTTCCTAACATTTCACCGTGATTTCATGTGCGCTGTGCTCAATTCCCATGAAATAAGCCCCTTTTATCTTGACTTTAGCCCGACTACTACCTTATCCCATTAGCTTTGCTGCATATATTCTTTTAAATATTTTTTCATTGGTAGTGATCTTATTTCCCCCGGCGCTGAGAGTTCTCCCTCCTGACGAGATAAAGGCCCGATGGGATGCCACTGTGGCCTCTGCTACTCATTTGCTGTGCCGCTCCTGTTCTATAGTAGAGGACACTCTTGAGATTTTGCTATGCTGGTGACACACAGAAAGGAAAAAAGGAGAGAAGACAGAATGAGGAAACGAGAGAGAGAAAAAAGTTGCAGGGGCCGAGCTGGGGTGACATTTTTATTTTCTCTGCATCTATTGTAACCTAACTGCTGCAATTTCATCTTTTTTTCCCCCTTCCCACTTGCATACTTCTGCTTCACTTTCATCAGTTTTCACATTTGCTGAAGGCGAGCTGCAGGTGAAATCTATTTCAGGTTTCAGATGAAGACGCAGGATGACAGCCCCTGTAGTTTGGTGTATTTTGCATCCTTATCCTCGCAAGCAAAGTCAATTTATTACGCTGCCACGGTGATATATTAGGTTACTTTGCAGAATATCAGGAGTAAATATAATTCAGTTAACGCTGTAAATCTTTTATGTGGTTGAACCTTTTTAAATTATTATACTGAAATGCTTTCCTATTGAAGAAATAGCTCAGGTCATCTAAACAGCAGCAGTTTCTATTATTATTAGTAGTATTATTGAGTTAGCTAATAGGATTAAATCTATAGCCAGTAATCCTAGCTGTTTGGTTTATGGTGGAGAGCAGTGCAGTGCGCGTGGTGAGAGAATTCTCCTTGATGAATTGTGTATGTTTGTGGATCCTGAATTGATTTTAGTTGATAACACCTTTCGAGAAACGCATTGATTTTGTGCTTCATTCTCCTGGTTAATAGCTTGTCAGCAAAAAAAAACAAAAAAAAAAAAGCCTCCAAACTATTTGTTATACCGCGTCGATTTAGAGGCTTAATGATTGCGGTATTGATGACCGGACAGTCTGTGTCTGATGTTGAACATGCAGGGTATATGTGCGCTGCAACAAAGCATTTGTATTGATGTCAGTACATAGTGCAGCGCTGCTGATCAATCGCTATGAATTTTTACTTTATCAGTGATGTTCACAGTGCGGTGGCAATATGCCTAATCTGTTGTGTAAGTGTGTTTGTCATCACATGGTATAAAGTCTTTTGAGTCGAATGCAGTGACTCTTCTTTCGGCTGCTCCCTCCTAATGCAGTAAGAGAGTGGATTGTTTCCGTGGTAATCGGCTGACACTGTAGGTTATAGTTCAGGTTGATATATGTGCTCAGTGTTTGGCGCCGCTTTCACAATCTAATTCATTCCATTAGCACATCAACATGAAGCTCAACTTTTATGATGGCTGTAGTTATCTTTTTTTTTTTTTTTTTAATTTAACATGTTTTCACTTTAAGGTCATACTTAATGGGGTCGTACTGCACTGCAGTTTATCTAACATTTTGCCCCCTCATGTCAGTGTGAAGGCAAACACAAAAATGTACGCTTCCTGTGATGTTGGAAGGTTGAATTTATGGTAAAACAGCTCTATTAAAGCGCACCTGTTGGGAACTGATAGGGACCAAAATGCAGGACACAGAGACAGACAGCATTTGGTATAAGAAGGTTTTTGACTTGAGGTTAGAATAGTGTGTGTTCCACAGTGATAACTGGCACGTGGCAGGAGCTGGTTCCAGATGAGCCGAGCGGTGAGAGCGACAGGGTGAAGAGGCAATGGCGTGTAGCTGAGACCGACACGGGCTCAGCTGGAGGCTGAGAACGTGTGCTACTAAGGTTGTGGAGCGACTGCGCAGCGAGATGAGAAGCTGCTAAACTGTCCAGGAGTTAATGAGGAACAGACTTACTGAGTGGAGATTAGGTGCAGTGTTAGTGCCGCATAGAGAAAGAACAATCTGGCTGAGAGCGGAGTGTAAATGCTGCAGGAGGATCTCAGGGTTGCAGGTTAGTTGATTGAAGCTGGAGGGTTAAAGCTCTAAGCAAACACAAACATAATAGAGGCAGACAAAAAGGGGACTGACAACAAGAGACATGAAGGAGGAACAAAACAGGGAAACAGTAGGAATGAGATGAGGGCATGGCCACATAGCCATGACAAAAGCCATTAGGAGTATTTTCACAGACACCCAAGCTTAACTGTAGACTGATGAAAATCAGTGTATTTATTTTTTCCAATAAGGTTTCAGTGTATTGCGTGTTTATGGGAATTTCTGACCATTCTTCCAGAAGCACATTTCAGAGGTCGGACACTGATGTTGAATGTGAAGGTCTGGCTCACAGTCTGCTCTAATTCATCCCAAAGGTGTTTTATCAGGCTGAGGTCAGGACTCTGTGCAGACCAGTCAAGTTCTTCCACACCAAACTCACTCATCCATGTCTTTATGGACCTGCTTTGTGCACTGGTTGATACAGGAACAGGAAGGGGCCATCCCCATGCCTGAATACCTGAATTCAATGATTTGGATGGGTGAGTGAATACGTTTTGCAATATAGTGTATGTTTTTCAAGCTCCAGAGACTGTATGTGGAGTTCTTACAACCCTCAGAAAATCTCTACAAAAGAGGTCCAACATGATCAGCATTTCAGGAAAATGGAAGAAATTTAACCTTCATTAGCAAAACAAAAAATAGTAATATAATAATGCTCACCTGCTACTTTATTAGGTACATCTGTTCAGCTGCTCATTAATGCAAATCTAATCCACCAATCACATGTCACTACCTTGATATATATAGGATGTAGAGATGCTGGAGTTCAATCTGAGCACCAGGGGAAGAAAGGTGATTTAAGTGACTTTAAATGTGCCATGGTTGTTGGTGCCAGATGGGCTGGTCTGTGTATTTTAGAAACTGCTGATCTAATGGGATTTTCCCACACAACCATCTCTACGGTTCACAGGGGATGGTCCAAAAAAGAGAAAATATCTAGTGAGCAGCAGGTCTCTGAGTGAAAATGGCTCGTTGATGTCAGAGGTTAGAGGAGAATGGCCCGACCGCTTTGAGCTGATAGGAAGGCAACAATAGCTCAAACAACCAAGGTATGCAGAAGAGCATCTCATGCTGAGATGGGTTACGGCTGCAGAAGACCACAGCGGGTTCCACTCCTGTCAGCTAAGAAAAGGAAACCGAGGCTACAATTCACACAAGCTTACCAAAATTAAAGCACCATGTGACCAAGCTCAAATCACCTCATCACATCAGCCACCTTTCCTCCCGCTAACCTAAACAAATATTAAAGCTAAACCTAAGAGAACTTAAGCTGCCAAAAGTGCTGAACCCTTCAGAAACAAAAGGAAAAGACAAAACATTAAACTATACAGTCATAAACTGCTGCTGCTGCTGCTGCTGCTGCTGCAGTGGGCCAGAAAGGGGAAGAGACAAGGAAAGTCAATTTCCTGTTCCCTTTTTGTTGCCTTCCAGCTCACTGGGCCAAACCAGATACACCTGAAAGAAGAGGAAAACCAAGAGTCATAGATCATGGGATCTAATAGCATAACCAGTGGGAGAAGGAGTGCATAAAGCACACTGTCATACTAGTTCATCCACATTTTTATCTGCTTTTCTTTGATCAATTTTCTTCTTTGTATCAGAAAGGCCTGCATGTTCATTACTTAGCCAGTAGAGGGCACTAAGAGGAAGGAACTGAATAACGTCTCCTAACATCTCTGCTGAAGGGGCAGACCAGCTTTAGACATACTGTGACTCTGTGTGGTTTCCACTTGAGTGGAAATATACTGAAATTAGCACGAGGACGAAATGGAGCACTTTATATTAAAATCAACCACAATTAGATATAAGCTGAAAAGGGCAAAGAACAAACTTTCAAGCATACCGCAGTCTGTTTACATGTTACGAAAGCGTTTAGAGCTCTGAACTGGGTGGAGTGTCTGTGAACCCGGGCGACAACCACCCTACTCATGCATTCATTATTCTGATGCCTCCTCGATTCTCACCTCGAGGGGACACAGTCTTCCTCCACAACCCCCTCATTGCCTTCTTATCTCCGCCGCCTTCAGCGCCGACTTGTCAAATTTCCTACTCAGTGCGTGTTTGCTTGAAAATGTCAGCCACAGTGAAAGTTTTTTTTTTCTGGGTTATGTAACACTTTAATCTACACTCTCTCTTTTTTTTTTGCGTGGGCTTTTGTGTCTGAAAGAGGCTTTTTATTTGCATCCTGAAAAGACCCTATCCAGATGCTTGCCCTAAAATCATCATACATCATATGGATTCAGCAGGTTGGATTTCTTTATTTAGAAGAAATGTGCCAGTGCATGTTCAAAGCAAAAACAGGAGAGCTTTAGCACATCTGTGTTTGTGTAAGATCACCTCTGGATAGAAGGCCAATCCTCGATCACTTCACCTCTGTCTCCTTTTAACTGGCAAAGTTGGAAGTGTGAGGATTTAGAGAAGTGTAACTACAGGAAAAATGGCTAATGAGGCATTAGGTGGGACAGCCTATGAAAAATACAGAACCACACCTAGGTTAAAAAGGCACACAAATATGGAATTTGCTTCTTCTTTTGCCTCTTTAAATCATCTAACATTTCCACTGTGTGTGGGCGGACACGGAAATATTTGTGGTGACCTTCCAAAGACCAAGGGTCGGTTAATGGTAAATGGGAAGAGTGCTTAGGAAGTGTGCGCGTGTGTATGAATGTGTAAGAGAATGCGGATATACAGTAAGGAAGGCGAATTTTCAATGTGGGGCCTAGCTGGAGAGGAAACTTGAAAGGAGAGATTTGCCAGGGACACACAAGGGCAAGACCAGGGAAACAAAAACAGGATGGCTTTCAGGCCGGCATGGAACATTCTGGACAAGAGAGGGCGTCGACAAAGAAAGTCGGTGACAGTGTGACAGTAGGAAAGCGTGCTCTCCCACTGAGTTATCTTTGTTGTTCCTGCTCTGTGCACAATATAAGAAGAAATGTGTGAAAAAGTGAGTGGTGACCTAGTGTGGAAATTACTTTATGATCAGTTTAAGCATGCGTGGACTCACCTGGATGTTAAATCCACCACAATAAAAAATAATATTTTTACTTGCCAACTAAGAAGGCTGATTAAGAACAGGCTTGCATCTTTACTGCCCATTTAGGATGATTCCTTAAATCTATTTTGTGTCTCCCTCTAGCTGTGCAGTCTCTGAACAGCTTGAATGACCAGATTGCAAACTTCATGGTGACTGGACCCAAGTCCCTGGAACAGGAGGAGCATGCCTTTCCTCCTCCTCCTGAGAAGGAGACACTGCAGAAATCCATGACCCTCATGAGGCACCTCCTCGTGGATGCTCAGGTACATAAAACGACACTTTTTTTTTTAGCTCACACGAAGGCAGAGAAAGACTCACAAGTGACGACACCGTTAGCAGAGTCCGACCAAAGGGTGGCTGGTCACGCCACGAGGTGAAATGCTCACAGAAAATGAATGTAATTGTTTCTTTTTTGGTGAACTTTGATGTACAAAGAACTCTAGTACTGCAACACATCTTAATTTAAATCAGTGCCACCTTGGCTTTTAGCACCACGTATCTCCAGTGAGTCTTGATGAGGCCTTTTCGCAGTGTGATCACAACACAAGTTCTGAAGTTACCTTGATATTAATCCTTTAAACCCTCAAAATGGAGAACTGCAGCTGACCAAGCGATCTCACCGGATGATAACTGCCAACAGCAATTTAGATAATTGATAAAATTTCACCACGAACTGAGTTCTTTTGGTCTTTCTGGAAAAAAATTAATTGAAACAATGTAACATCAGTTCTGACAGGCATTTGTAAAATTAGTTTCTAACAAAACATTTCTTACAAAAAAAAAAAGAAGTCTTTTATGTCGTGTTGTTTCTAGGATTAATATGAGACGGTCTGCTTTATGAGGTGCCAGATAACGAGATGTTTGGGAAAAGATGCTTGGATTTTTTGCGAAATGACTACAGAGAAATAGCTAGTTAGTGCTCCTACCTGGCAGACTTGTATCTGGGAGTACATGTCATGCTTCATTTTGCACCAGTGCAAATTGTTTGCATAGACACGGGAAGCTGTTTCTGAGCTTCTCTGGCGAAGGGGCCTCAGATGAAATGAAAATATTGACTGTGTGTAATAGGGGTGAAACAACAAGGTTACATTTCCTGCATCAGAGTCAATTGCCACTCAAATACTTGGAGTGCAAAGACAGATCTGCTGAATAGAACATAGTTGTACAAAATATTGCAATATTTTATTTTTTCTTTGTATTTTCTCACCACAGGTACACCACGTTCTGTAGATGATCATTTAAGTAAGCTGCTGTAAGAATGGAGAGGAATGATATTTGTGGGCAGCTAGCGTTACCGAATTTGTGAAGATGAAGACGTAACACTTCTGGCATCCTCAGGCTTGCACTCATTTCCCATCCCTCAGCTTTATCCTCTTGTTTTGCTCTTGTGCTGGCTGATAATTTCACATAACCTTTGTTAGGGAAGAGGAGGAGATGAGATGCTGGATTCCTAAGAGCTCCAATTAGGGGAGGGAGGATGCACCCAACTGAATTGGCAATGTGTGATTGAGCTGTTTGCGATCTAATACGCATATGCTCATTGTGTTAATTTGTTACAGTGTCATTTGTATTCCCCTCACACAAATCTAAATTAAGCTCCAACCCAACAGATGTTGTCGAACAAAAATGGTCATGAGCTGTGTTCTGCAATGAGATTTTTTTTTTTAAACGCAATCGCTTGATGGTTGCTCCTCTGTTTGGCCTTTTTTTCTTTACAAGTCATGCATTAGAACTGTTAAATACCTTCTGCGGTTACCACACAGACATACTACTATGTCTCTGATTCTCTTAGCCTCTGTGTCTTCCCCTCTAAAGCACGATTAATACTTAAAGCCCGAGGAAAATCAACCGGCATACCAGGACAGGAGACATGTGGAGACTACCGAGTGACTGCTGACATTGAACGCTGCTTTCCTTTCCTTACTTCTTCATCTCTCATTCTGCATTCATCTATCTTTCAACAAGGCAGACTCTGTCTTGTTAATGCGTTCCCTTTTAGTCAGGTAGTATATCACAAAGAAGATGTCGATAGATTTGTGTTCAGGTTTGTTTCTTCAGAGCGATGCAAAAATATTGAGAATATGGAAAACTTTGTTTGGTTAGATTTAGCCCATATTTGGAAAAAAAAAAAAAGGATGGGCAGTGCACAAAAATAGAAGCATTACATCAATTTGAATGTTTTACATTTATGCTATTATATTTTTGTCTAAAATAATTATTAAATAAACACTACCTATTTTAATGAAGATCACAATGGGCGTGCTAAACCTAGCAAGGATCACTAGAGACAAATCCGTAAGTAACACCTGGATGATTTACATTTTGATAGAGGGTAAAACATCCTTTAGGGATTCCTGTAGGAAATGTTTTCTGTAATCTATCCTAAATATTAGAAATGGGAAGTCACCGTGAATCCAGGGCAGGACGCAGTGACACAATGACACGGTAACCCAGCGTGTTTTTGAGCTCCTGGAGGAAATCTATTCGAGAATGAGGGAAAACCTGCAAACCACAAAGACCCCCACACAAGTCTGGTGTTCATCAGTTATACTATGGCAGTTTTTACAATATAAAATTAATGCAGATACAAGTTACTGACATTAACCTGCGTTTTTGTTCAATTTACTGAAGAAAGTAGTGATTCTAAAGTAATTACGTCATCTGCAGTACTGCGGTGTCATAATGATTCCTGGTTAAAGTTTTTATGAGCCCTGATCAAAGAAAGCAGGGACTGAATAGCAGTTCAAAAGAGACGGTCTCCTTTCTTCGTTCTCATGGTCAGAATTTCTTTAACCAACTACAGACAGAAAAAAAAAAGAGCTATGCTATAAATATATTAAGTTGAAATTGAAAATGCATGATTAAAAATTCACTTTAAGTCAACTGCCAGTTATTAGAGAGATCTGTATGTGTTCGCTTCACAGAGGGAAGCTTGCCTGGTCAACACAGCGCTGGCACATGAGAGCTGGGGGTCAATCACTGCTCACTGATCAGGTTGACAGATGAAAGCAGCCGTGGTGAAGCCGTAATGTGAGGCAGCCAGGCGCTCTGGATGTTGGTGCTCAAAGCAAAGCTTTGGCGAGCCGGAATGTGGAGATGCATCAAATGTGGGATTGACAGATGGAAAAGAATTATAGAAGATTTTTGTTTCGTTTTTTTCAGAATAAGGAGCTTAATCATTTGTGTGAATCAACACCGAATTCTATTGAGTCATGATACAGGTATATTCATTAGCTACATCTGGACTGAAATTGGAATAAATGTGTTTAAAGTTGTAAACACCTTACTTGGTTTTACATCCACCTCTCACCTGGCTGGTGGTCTCAACCCTAAAATTCACTTACTTACTTACTTACTTAATGAACTAGTTGACCACTTAAAACAAAACACAACAACATAAAACAAACAAACAAAAAATACCCTGTGTTTGCTAAATCTCCTTTCATGTCTTTCATCTGAGGTATTATGACATACCATTAGAATATGGCCGTTACTCTTGTCCTGCAACAAAGTGCTCACTGCAGAGCTGCTTCATGTGGATCCTCCTTTTACACCAAAGGCCCATCTGGTGTGTATCCTGCAGTCAAGCTGGGAGGAGATTGGCTGCTGAGCTTTTTGCCAGCGACCCTCTTTCTAAGTCCCCTTCCTTGTGCTGTACTCAGCTGTGACTACATTAGCTGAGCTGTCACTCATCAGTGGCGAGGATTGGAGAGGGGGAGGAAATGTATAGTTTGGGCACAGGGGGGAATACGGACACAGTTTAGAGGCCAGTAAAGGTGACTTTGGCAGTGACTGAACGGAGACACTGATAAATCAGGCCCTTTCCATCCTCCACTGTGCTCTAATCATCAGTGGAGAGCCGCACACACGTCTGTCACCAGAGAAAAAGCGAAGCGCGGCCATCGCTTTTGACAAGCGCACAGCTGCCTAAAATTTTAGAGCTTAAAAACAATGAATGTACAAACACAGCAGATCGATATTTCCTGAAATGAAATTTCCACAGAAAGCTGGTAATTGTGAGCCCTTTGTAATATGTATTGAGCACAGAGCAGATCGATATAGCTAGCATTGCCGTTTCTGAGAGAATCAATTTTGTACGGCTGTAAAGCGTACAAGCTTGATTTCTCAATGACATGGTTAGAGGACTGTTTAAATCCATGAATGCTTTTTTGCTCTTTAGAAGGTAATTTTGAATTAAAGCTCCACTCTATGTGCTGGGTAAAAACAGCTTACTGTCATTGATGAGTCTACAGATGGAAACTCTGTAGTTCGCTGCAGCTCTTTGGAGCATTGCCTCTTTTATGGTCTTCTTATCAGCCTGGTTTCCTGTAAGCATTTGAGCTACCTGCCCAACATCAAGTTGCAAAGTTAGTGACAATCTGGCCAACACTAAGAGCCCACATATTCTCTTCTTCTTTTGTCCATGACTTTTCGATGTGAAGTAAGCAATGGGTTTCTACAGCGTAACATGTTTGCCGTATAACTTCTATAAATTCATAATAGAGCAATTAGTGAGTTTACATTTTGTCAGCTGGCCTTAAGTCGTCCCCATAAAAGATATTACTACTGTAATGACAGCACTTGCTAAGATAATAATCCCCCTTAGTGCAGACTGGAAATCTGAATCCATTGTATTTGATTAAATGTCAGTTCTGGAAGTGTCCAAATTAATATTTCAGCACAAATGACTGACTTCCACATATATTAACCAATAGTGCTGGACTTGTGCCCAGGGTCATGGAAGAGAGCAGGCTGCTCTCAGTCTCAGAGGACTGGGGGAGGTGCTGCGGAGCGAACAAATGTTTGATGGGTCAGTCTGTCCCTTTCCAACCGGGGCCTCAGCTGGCCCACCAAAGCATGGTTTTTACCCATGCATAATACATCACCTTAGTCCCATCTGCCCTCTCAACCCGTCCTCTGACTCCACCAAGCCTGTCTAATAGGCCTTGCTCCAGTGAAGGCCAGCCAGATAAACTGCCGTGCGCTACTATGGTGATGCCTTATTGTGGCCCAGCTCAGTCCCAGAGTGTGACAAATGAGAATGGAAATTGGTTAATGTGGTTCAAAGGGAGTTTTGTCTTCATCTAATGCTGAAACGAGCCAGAGTATTTCCACAGCTTTGCCCCGCTGTCAAAACATCTAGCAATATTTTCAAATCGCTAGAATTAGCTCACTCGAGTTTAGAGCTCAACTGCTTTCTTTGAATTCGACGACGATTCCTTCACTGTCAAAGGCAGCGAGTTTGAACTCGAGGTCCTGCTTCGGTAGTCTCTGTCATTTTCACGTTTTTGAAGAGTTTATTCCTATTTCTGTTTACCTTTCTTCAAAGTCATAATTGCCTGATCTCTGAATATTATTCATAGCGATGGTGCTTATGCAGACAAGGTCAAAACCCTGTCATTCCCGTTATGCTGCTGCGGTCTAGGGGACGGCACTCAATGAAATGTCCAGGGATATCTCATTCACTGAGCAGATAGGAACCAGAAGGAACATAAAATCACATCTTTTACTCTTTATCTGGAACTTGCAATCAGTTTTTTGGTGGTGTTGGGGGGAGGGGGGGGGGCAAAAAAATTGAATTGTCAGTGTGAGATGCATGATATTACCCCTCTAGCCGTTGGACTTGTATGTTGAGCAGATTGAAAATGACGGCTTATCTTGTAAGGAATAAATTGAAAACCATTTCATTATAGAAATACAGTTCTGAATGTTGCCTGCAGAGAAAAGAGCTTTCTGGTATAGTGAAACAGTAATGGTATGGAAATTGTCATGACTCAGGAAGAAATACAGATGTAGGAAACTGGGCCCTTTACTGCTGCTTAGCCTCTCATAGTCAGTGGAGTAATCACAATTGATCATTTGTTGTAAAATAGTGTGACAAAATGAACAAAATATATGATAATGCTTTATGCAGATGGTTGTCAATATCTGGACGGCGCACAGTGTCTGAAAGAAAGTTACAGATCATTGTTTAAAGTTATAGGATGCGATAGATTACATCCTATTACACGTCTAACTGTTACTGGGCATTTAGACCACAAACGAGTCAGTTTTAAGAGTTTCACAATGTCAAGGGGCTGTTTGTTGAAATATGAGATAGACAGGCCAAATTGAGAAATACATTAAACTACGCAGCAGTTTGTAGTAACAAATAAGTAAGTAAGCACATTTTATTTATATAGCACGTTTAGAAGCAGGGCTGGGCAATGAGAGCGAGAAAATGCCGCATGACAAACTGGGACTGTTGCGGAGGGCTGCACCTATAAGCTAAACTCTGTTCTCCTCAATATTAATTTGATCTCTTTATAAACTGCTACTGGTAAGAGTAGCTGTTACAATTAGGCAATGGAAATGGGCACAGTAAAAACACTTGAGCTGTTTAATGAACAAGCACTTTATCTTGGATCTGCTTCAAAAGTCCAGCATTTTTCACCTGCAGAGGGGAACATTCTTAAATGCTTCTTTTTTCTTAGGGCACATTACCGTGGCAGCGTTCACCAAACAATCTTTGATTAAGCTGCCCATCAGAGACCGGCTGTGTTTGTGATTTTGTGGGAAATCACAAAGCTGGTCTTGACTGCTCCATCCCTGAATGTGTAAACCTTGGTAAAAAAAAAAAGTCTTTGTTGCTTTTGTAGCTTTGCTAGCAAAGGTTCAGATGTCTCTTCCCACTCCGCATCAGTCAAGTTCTTGTATTTGTGTGCGTGTTTAGTCTTATAATGGCGATTCAAATTGTAATCCTTACACACAGCAATCTGCTCTCCACAAACTAAGCGCATGGCTTCAGCTCTGACTTCAGTAAATAAATACTTAAAGACCATGTCTAACTCTACATTTTGCATCGGCCTTTTTTTTAATGAGCTGACATCTTTCAGGGCTGGCAAAGTTACATCTCTCAAACGTCTGTTCCAACACATTTACAGTGAAGCTGCATTCACTTACACACGTTTGTATGTAAATTCTTTTTTTTTTTTTTTTTTTTAAAAAAGCAATCACCTCCAAAATTAAAGAAACACAGTTGTGTAGTGATATCCCACATGATGGGGAGTTTATCAGAGAGTGTATGGTGGCTGAAATGGGATAAACTGCACTCTGTATATTTATTTAAGTTTGAATCCTAATTTCAGGGACAACCAAGGGGTTGGATGTGCCTTACAATAAAAAATAAAAGGGTTCCTGAAAATTCATGCTACACGCATTCACATATAACACAACATCCTATTCTCCATCCACAATTCCAGACATCAGCAGTTTCCAAAAGCTTGACAAAACGGTATGTCCTTAGCTTAGATTTAAATACAGTCGCAGCTGATGCTTGTTTGCGGTCACCTGGGAGATCATTCCAGAGTCTTGGTCCAATGACAGCGAAGGCACGACCCCCTTTTGGAATAAACTTTGACCGTGTGATGGTCTAGAGTCATTAGGGAGTACCTTAATGATCTTGAGGGAGTGTATTGATGAAGCATATCTACTACGTATGCAGGTTGAAGACCATTTAAGGCCTTAAATACAAACAGTGTCACTTTATACTGGATTCTGTAATGCACAGGGAGCCAGTACAAGGCTGTCAATACTGGCGTAATGTGGCCTCTCTTATTTTTCCCAATCAGTAATTTGGCTGCAGCTTTTTGGAAGAATTGTAAAGAAGCAAGAGGTGCATTTCCACAAGCATTTTGCAAGCATTTCCACATCTGATGCTTTTAAAAAAAGAGAAAGAGATTGTTCTGAGTTTTTTATATCCAAAATGTACTCATTGAGCCTCCTTATGGACCAAGAAAGATTCAAAAGTAAATGCAGTTGTAAATCATCTGCACAGCAATGAAAGGAGATGTTATGTTGATGAATAATTTGATTTAATGGGAGCATGTACAAAGAAAAAAGCACAGGTCCCAAGATAGACCCTTGTGGAACTCCAGATGCCGTAACCGCTGGTGTAGAGAAGCATTTTCCAATGTTAACCAATGCTGTCCTGAGTGTAATATAAGATTTGAACCAGTTAAGAGCCAAATCCTTGTCTCTTGTTTAGAATGATGACAGCTGAATGAAAACAACCTTTACAGAGCTTTAGCCAAAAATTGCAGTTTTGATACAGGGCAATTATTACTCAGGACATCCACTTCCAGATTTTGATTGGCTGGACTACTGAATGCTTAAAACACACAGGACCTATACCAGGAGCTAGGCTTGCATTTATAATTGTGAGAACATCACAGCCTATTATATCAAAAGTTTCCTTAATAAACCAAGATGGAAGAACATCAGTTACAGAAGTGGAACACGTCATATGAGAAATCAAGCCTAACAACTGGGTTCAGAATCCTCAGAGGTAACAATAACTAGCTGTTAAACAAAGGGATCCGCTCCAGAAGCTCAAATACCGTGTTTGCTCTAATATTTTCAAATTATTTGATTTATTTATTATTTTATTTATTATTTGATTATCATATGATTAGATACCATCTGGAAGGCCTGGGTTCGATTCCACCTTGGCCCAGGCCTCTCTCTCTCTCACTGTGTGGAGTTTGCATGTTCTCCC
>JAVDPK010002069.1:306691-328009 GCA_034780415.1 Cichlasoma orientale
GACAGGCTGGCGTCCGGTACAGGGTGTACCCTGCCTTGCGCCCTATGTCTGCTGGGATAGGCTCCAGCCCCCCCGCGCCCCTAAACAGGATAAGCGGAAGCAAATGGATGGATGGATGGATGGATGGATGATTAGATATTGAACACCTCTTCTCCTAGAAGTATGCACACTTGTGATGCCACAGTGATGCTGATGGTGCACCTGGGTAAACAGGCACCGAGTGAGTGTGGTTTTAGGTCACTTTGACACTGACTGTCCTTCCCCACCTTCTTGGGTGCTTCCTGGAGCGGTAAAGCAGCTGGTAAAAACAGACTGGAGTTGGCTGTAAGATGTGCAGGTGTAAAAAACGCTCTCCACCAGTGTCGTAAATGCATACATCCACGGAAGCTTGTATTGAGAGCAGGGCTTCATGATAATGCTGTAGCTGGAGCGCTGACATTGTAGGAAATCAATGAAAGAGGAGGTACGCAACCATTAGCAATATATTGTCAATTTAGTCCATTATATAGAGCTCGGGATGGTGGTATCATCAATGCAATGCATTATGGGACCGTTGTTCACGCAAGTGATACAGAGATAGCGGTTGGGTTTGAAAGTTAAATTGTGTTGTTAGAAACTCATCACGATGGTGAGATGGTGACATGACCGGGATGGAAGCCCTTTATGGAATGGAGTAAGATTTTTGCGCTTTCCGGATTGGAAGCAGCAACGAGGAGCTGAGGTCTAGGAGCCAACATCGTATGGCTTGGGTAGCAGCTTGAAGAAGGAAAAACATCACCTTCAACAACATTTCATACAATATGTTCGCGTGCATCCATGGCATTCTCACTGATGATAACGAGTAGTTGTAGTTATATGTCGTAGGACTATTACTACATTACACACCTTAGATGTGGCAGTTATCTTAGCTGTAGTTACATGGCAACATAGCTAAAATCAAAGAAAATCTTTATGCTTTTCTTTTTCAAATAAACAGCTTCTGAAGTGCAACTGAGTACCACCATTACGCCTCGGACACACAGATGTCACTGTGGATACCTCTGATCAGTATCAGTGGAGAACAAATCTCCTGCTGCTGCACTAGAACACAAAGTGTTGCAGTGAAATATTGGGCCATATTAAAAGATATAAAACTGCTTTGTGTCTGAATGACTTTTAGTTTTAAGATCCACAGTACAGTTTAGTCCAACTACAAGGTAGAACATGTGAGTACAGTGCAGTGTTAAATACCAAATAAAACTTTACGAGTGTGTGTGCAGTGCTACGAGATGTAAAAATATGAACTGAAATGCAAAATTGAAAAAGTAAAAAAAAAAGTATAGTATGAAATATTAAGTAAAATAACTGCCTTCTATGGATATAGAGTGTAGAGTGTGCCTTTGCAGGGTAAGACATGCAAAAACTGTTTGTCTGCATGTATCACAGAGCCGTGGTTCAGAGTGCCCGACTGAGTGCCTGACACACATGAATGCGAGCTTGAAGCATTTTATAATTCTTAACGTGTTTGATGTGCAGGTGCTCACCACAAACAGGTTTTTAGAAAATGTCGGGGAACTTGAGTGTCGGCAGCTCCTAAAAATAAAGTGACCTTCTTTGTGTTCATATGGATCAAACCCGCCTAATAACGCTCCTTTTGCCTCATTGTTTAGCTTCTCTCTGTATCGTATCATGCCACTGTTCTTCTCACGGGTCATTTGTGTTTTTTTTTCCCCTCATTACCTGTTAGCGACTGTCTTTGTTCTGATTTTTTGCGGCAACTACCCAGGATGCATAGCGATTCCCGAGCTCTGTACTTCATCACCACATAAATGAGTAACAAGAACGATTGTTCAGAATGTAGACATGCTCGACTGTAAAAGATCTTATTGGTTACATATCTTTTTCAGAATTCTTTAACCAAATTTAATAAATCCTCATTAGCAATTTCCATGATGTCATACCCATAGTTACATAAATCTGAATAAGAGGGCCTGCTGCAGTTCGAAAGCGCCATTTAGGATTTGAATGCAGGAAATATTTTGTCTTTTAGTTTGAGGCAACATTAGATTCTATTAGACTATGATGATTTATTTGTTAGTGTGCCCGCTTTTGGTGCGGTGTGAACATCTTTGTAGTGGTAAACTTGTAAGCACTCTTCCACAGCAGTCTGTAGAGACCCAGGGAATCTTTGCACTCACCTTACATCTAAAGGCCCATTATGTGGAATAAATATTGGCATGTTTCTAGCTCGCTACAATGAATGCTGAAAATGACTAGTTTATTGATTTGGACGAGCACTTAAACCAGCGAAAGGGGAGCTGAGAGCTTGTGCAATCCTGTAAGACACTACGCAGTTTCCATCTTCCATCAAACTCTATTTTCCCCAAGCTTTAACCCTCTCTGTCAGAGGTCAAGATCTGGCTCTAACAAAGACATACTCTAGCCTTGGGAATAGAAACACAACATACTTAATAGTCTTCATTGATCCAGCATCCAATGCCTCTGAGATTTTGTGACCGCTAACCCTCTGAGCTGGTCTCTGAACACATCTAGAGCATTGACTTAACTGTCCTCTACGGCCTCCCGGGGCAGGAAAGAGATAAAGTCTGTCCTTCAAAGTGAAAAGCAAGTTTGAGGTCAGATTTGGGAAAATAAAGACATTTAACCCAGAAGCAGATGTTTTGAGACTGTAGTTTGCTAGTGATTTGATTTTATTGCCCAAAAAAAATCATTTGTTTTTTTTTATTTTATTTTGATGTTGAATGAGAAGATCACTCTAATTTGCTTTGACTGCATCAAGTGGTTACAAACCTCATAAACCCTAATATTTTGCAAAAAGATGCGGGGCCTTTCTTAGGCATTCAGTTTGTACAAATAAATTCTGACCATGATGATTTAATTTACCCACTGCAGTACTAGATGCCTCACAGATAACCCTGTATACACTTCAAATACCACAGAATAATTCGCTTTTATTAAAAACTCATTATTACCTTTGATCATCTTTTGTTTTTCTTTTTGTCTGTGAATGCATTTATTGGGGTTAGAGTGATATATGCTGTTAGGCCATAAAGACTCTCAGAGTGCTTAAAAATACATTTATTGTCATCTAACGGCCAAGAATATGGAACTCAGGGGAAATTCATTCAACTCGATAACTTGTGCCTTTGAATCTTGAATGGAAATATTTGCATAACTGGCAAAATCATATCTGGGTTGCTAGGCAACCCGGTTTGTCTGACAAGCACTTTCATAGTATGCTCATGATTGAATCTGTCTTCAGAAAAAAACAAAACAAATAATCAGCTTTGTTTTTGTTGGCTTGTTTAGATGTGTGCGCTCTGGTATTATGGCATAAACACTGAATTCATTTATTTTCATAGATATTTGCCTTGTGGCAGCTCACCAGAGCCTCTGCAGTATGTCGCTATTGTACTGTATATAATTACCACCATCTTCATGTGAAGGACATGCTCTCTCAATGATGTCATGCCAGATTAATCATCTGTTGTTGCCCACTAAGTGGAGACCGCAGTTGCCGGAACCGCTGCTTTAGATGCTTGTGCTTGTGCGCACGTACTGTATATGCACAAATGATTGCATGTTACTATGGAAATGAGGCATCAGAAGATAATTTTGATCATATGAACACGAGATATAGGCGGGGAAGTATATGCTGAAGCTTTTTTTTAATGTTTCGTGCATGTTCCCTCTCTTTGCTCCCTATATTCCCCTTCTGCTAGGTTCCTCCTTACTTTTGAGAACCGGCTATTTTCACAATCAAATGTTTTGCACATAGTTTTGGAATGTAGTTTCAGAGTTATATCAGGCGTCCTCTAATGCATCTCTGTGCTGTACTTGTAGCTACAGTGTTTACTGGAGGTAACACATGACTCAGCTAAAATGCTTTAAAGCATTGATCTCATGTTTGTGTATAAAGTTCTGCAACTCTGCCTATAAAAATCTGATTTTAAAATCAGTGCCTCTGCTATTTTTAGATCCATCCATTTTCTTCCACTAAACCTGTGCAGAGCGCTAACATCAACTTTGATGTTAAACTGACCCAAATATCCAGTGGCACTGTCCAAGCTTGGAGGCAGCACGTCAGTTTTTCTTCTTTTTTCCCCCCCAACATTCACGGGGTTTTTCACCTTGAAGTGATCTCACAGGGTCACACTATCAATGCAGAGCTATCATGTTGTCACGACTGCTGCGGCAGGCAAGGCAGAGAGGACCTCAATGCAGGACTCAGAGGCAAAGCTAAACTTATACTTAAGCTTTATTTCTTAAGCAAAGGAAAACTAAGCTGGACCGGAACCAGCTACACGAAAACTCAAAATTTGAAACGCAAAAGACCAGGCAGGAAAGCCAACATGTATGGCTACACCGACAAGGTGTAAGACAAAAGCAGACAATAAATACACAAGGCCTAATGAGGGGAATGACAACAGGTGGGATGACAGCTGAGCATAATTACACGAGACGAGACAAGGGAAAGCAAAACCAAATACTGAGAACAGGGAGCACGAGACTGTCAAAATAAAACAGGAAGTAACCTAACATGATACAAGCAAACTTGACCCCTAGGGAGACTGACACACAGAGGAAATCTAAACACATGCCTAAACAGAAACATACTAGAACACACAGGCTGACGACACGGAGAAGCAACTAAACGGGGAAAACAGACACAGCAGACTCCACAACACCGGGGAGGGACACTAAAGGAAAACACAGGGAGAACTAACACAATAAAACAGAAACCTAAATACAACACTCAGGAAAACAACAGGAAGAGAAGCTAAACACAAGACACGGGGAGACAAATACACAAAGGAAAACAGACACACGAACGCAGACACGGGGACAACAAGAACTAAGGGAAAGCCAGAATGAAATACAAATAACTGTAACAGAATAGAAAACTACAACAACTGGAAACTCAACAGTAAGGCAAACTAAGAAACACAACCCGAAAAATACAATAAAAACAGAACCACATAAAAAAGAGTCAAAACACTGGGCCAACGGGCCCGGCCCATGACACATGTAATGCCCTTGGGTATAGGGAAATTTGTCTCAAAATGAATTGTGTAGGATTTTTACATCCAGTAATTTAACTCTTTGTCCACAGAGAAAGTAAGATAAGATTATTGTAATTGGGGCCGCTTTGTCTCAGACCATTAAATTGGGTCATCTACCAGTTGGAAGGTCAGTGAATTGATCCCTGACTTCACCGGCCTGCATGCAAGTGTCTTTGGGCAAGATACTGAACCCCGATGCATCCACTGGAATGTTAGAAAGTGCTTAGGCATAGTTGACAGGGCTGTGTGAATGTGTGTGTGATTGTGTGAATGAGATTTGCAGTGCTCAGTTGAGTAGAAAGGTGCTAAAAAAAACAACCAATTAACAACAAAAAGCCAGGTAGCAGTGATCTATACAAATCACAGACCAAGAAATGAAGAACGAATAAACAGTCGAGGCAGCTGAACGCGAACACGCACACATTTACTGAGCACAGACTAAACAGCAATGCAGCAATTACTACATAGAAATACACACACTTAGATCTAAGACAAACACGAATAACACAATAAAGCAGTAGGGCTCCTGATCACATATGGGGGAGCTAATCACAATGGAAACACAAGATTACAGTGTAGCATTGTGTTTAACAGAGAAAACATCTGAACACCACCCGAAGGACCCCGTAACTGAGGTGGTAAAATCTGAAATTCGGTTTTTCAAGAAAACAAAGCATCAGATTTGCACCAGGTTATCAGATCATGGAAGTACTTGTATGGCAGTTGGTTGAAGTTGTAGTGATGGTTCTGGTGGTGAATGGTTCTGTTCTAGGTTTAAGAGCCTGTTTGTAGTGGATCAGAGATGGCAGGATGGGCAGAGAGGATGGGTTTTTAAAGGGGCTTTCTTGCATGCTAATTTGCCAGTATGCATCTGAATTTTCTGTGGGAGAAAGATTGTCTTGCTACTTGGAAGCGCTCCTTTAATGGCAAAGACTTGGTTAGGGGTGAGAGGTGTCCAAATATGAGTAATTTTAAAATTAGAAATCCAAGTTCCTTTGGGGATCTAAGGTAGTGATAAATGAACTAGAAGGCAGCCTTCTAACTCAAAGGTGTGAGGACCCCTTCTGGTATTTACACCTCATTGTCTTGGTGAATCCAGAGTCACATCTGGCCTCTTGTCTTGATCACAAAGTCAGTAAAGAGCTATGTATGATGCCCTATCTGAAGGTCTCTTGGTCAAGGGCTTTCCAGAATCCGTTGCTTCCTCTCTGAAGGTTGTGTGCTGCTGATTTGACCCTACATAGGTGTTTTTGGCCGCATTCTTTGCTTACATTTGCTTGCTTATATACCAGATTTGGGTCCCTGAAACAAGAGGAGATTTGAATGCAAGAGCTTGTAGCCCAAATAGGACATTTACTGAGTGATCTTAAAATAGCAGCTCTGCTGGAAGAGGTCCAGGAATACGCACAACCTTGTACAGGAGATCGACCAAATTTAGATCAGTTGCAAGCTTGATGATCGCACCTTTTCATAAGGAACCAAAGTAGTTTCCCTTTATGTAACCTGCAACAGGTGAATGGCCTCATAGGTGACTGTTCCAACCTTTTCCTTGCCTTTGTGATTTTGTGCTGGGAATAGCAGCATAGTATCCCCGTTAGCAAGAACTCATATCAAGGTGGTATTGTAGGTCACAAAGCCTGAAATCTCTTATGAAGGCGGTGGCTCATAACAAATTTGTTGTGCTCATTTCCCTTGTCCCTGCGAAGCACTGATGTTAAACATGGTATGCTTAATTGGCCTGAATGTTCTAGATAGATGCTCATTACCCTTTTTAGATAAGACTCTGTGAAAGTCTGATATTTGGAGCTGCTCTCAGAAAGTTTTCAGGCCAGAAGCAGAATTGAAAGCCAAGGTTGAAGTACGTTAATAGGAGCGGCAAGTTTTATCACAACCTCTGCAAAACTAAGAACTAACTTTCGGGTTTTGGTCATGGACGTAGTGAGACATGCACGGCCTATTTGGGGGAAGATGTTAATGGGAGGATTTGGAAAGGATTTTTGGGGAGGATTTTTTAGTCCAAAGCATTAAATGCTTTGGACTAAAAAACACAGCGTTATGTTCACTGCTATAGGCCTCTGGAAAAAGTGTGTGATCAAATTTCAGGTTACACAGAAAAGAATCAATAAGCTTATGATGAACTGTACTTCTTTGAAACTGGCCCCTGTAGTTGGCCTTGTGATGCTGAATTCAGGGACAAATAGATTTCCTTTCATATCAGATGTTTTTACACTTTTTTTAACACGATAGGGTGTTTTTTTTTTTTGGTTTTTTTTAGCCTGGAGCTACTCATTAAATGCGGGTTTTGATGGAAAAAAAAATTACAGAGCGGGAGCCCCAGTTTGGACCATGCTGATTGAAAGATGATAAAACATTTTTGAAATATGTGGTGAAGGGGAGGAGGGTGCGTCACAGCGCGGACGCATATCGCTTTAGTAAACACAGCGAGGCGAGTCAGCAGGAGATGACAAATACAACAGTTCATGTCTAATCCATAATTTGAAAAGCGCTGGTGCTGATATCAAAGTCCTCTCGTCACTTTGGATTATTCTGTCTTAAACGAGGTTTAAAGAATTCAATAAATGGGGGAGCAAACTTAGCAGTGCACGGCTCAGCAGTGTTTCGTTTTGGAGTAATCGCCTTTTCTGTGTCTCATAATGAAAAAATAATTAAGGGTTGTATTATCTTTGGAATCATTAACATGTTGCGTTCAAGCATGAATTGAGGCCAGCCCTCTCTGTTTCACGAGGTTTGAAGAACTTATCAGTGTAGGGCAGCTGTGGGGAAAAGCTATTGGATCTGGTGGAAGCCTTAAGATAAGAATACCCGGTGTGACCCTTGGACTTTAGGTTGTAATTGTCAAAAAAAATCATCTTCATCTTTTCTTATTATTGATGTCGGTGTTGAGTGCGGTGAGAATCTATTCAGTTCTTCTCCAATGAAACCTGTCTTTTCAAAATCCAAGTGATCCTAAGAGACGAAGACCTTGAGTACCACACAAAAATAATGTCCCTTTTATCCTCAGAGACTCTAAGTAAAGGTTTGCGTTTAGAAATGAAGGAATGCAATTCAGTGAAATTACTGAACATGCTTTTACAAGCATGGCTTGTGTTATCTGAGTCAGGGTGACTTAGTTTAGGATTACAAAAAGTAATCTGTTGGCAGGTTTTATAAGTTTTCAGCTATAAAAAAAAAAAACACATTTTTTTTTTAATAGCTTGCCTCACAGCAAGAAGGTCGTGGGTTTGATTCCACCTTTGCTGGCGCCTTCCTGTGTGGAGTTTGCCTCTTCTCCCCGTACTTGTGTGGTTTTTTTTTTACCGGGTACTCCAGTTTCCTCCCACAGTCCAAAGACATGCAGTTACTGGGGTTGGGTTAATCGGTGAGTCTGAATGAAAGCTGAGCAGACGCTGTGTCAGTCTTATTTGAGTCTAATATCTTGAGTATGGTTGTAAAAAAAAAAAACAATATTAAAAATTAATATCGGATTAGATACTCATTTGCAACAGTATTGATACCATACTCTGATACTATCTCTTTATGAGATATTTATGAGGTCAGTAAAGCTCCTGCTTCAACAGCACTGAAGTACGAAACATTTATAATAAATATTAACCTGGCCAGCGCACACATTTGCAGTTTTCTGATAGTCAGATTAGATAGCTATTATCGTTAAGGTAGTGGTAGTGTTTCCCAAGTTTCTGGTAAACAGAGCAAGGATTTTTTAACACAACTTTTCCAAATTTCCTTACTTTGCATACAGAAACAAAATTATTTCACAAAAAACAAAATTTACTGGGGTTAAAATAGTCAATTGTGTATCTTTTTTGCTGGAGAACAGCCTGCAGTCGTCCATTGCAGTGTGTCTCACACACATCTGCTGAGCAATCCCAGCTCATTCTTCTTTGGCAAATCTCTCAATCTCTCATGCGCTGAGGCATCTCCACTGCATAATACTCCCACCACTGTGTTTCACTGTGGGGACGGTGTTATTTCAGACATCTTTCCCTTCTTTCTCCAAGCGTAAGCAGCGTCTGGCCAAAAAGATCTAGTTTCATTTGATCTGACCAAAGGATGCGCTTCCAGTTTGCATAATCTTTCTCAAGGTTGAGCTCAGCATATGTCAGTCTGGCTTGAAGGCGTCTCTTGTGCAGAAGTGGAGTTTTTCTTGGTCTCCAACCTTGCAGTCCATTTCTATGCAGGGTTATAAGCAGGCGTCTAGCCAGCGGTTGATTGCCCGGTGCTGCGCCATGCTGAGGTCGTCTTGCGCCGAGAATTTTATTGGTACGCTGTCGGAACTCTTTGCTATCACAGCAATGAACAAGCAGGCGCGCACCCATTGCAGATATCAGATTCTTGATCCCCCCCCCCAACACATACGCGCCAGGCTGAAATAGAACACTGGTTATAGTGATTGTCTTCTTTGAGTCTAATATTCCCAACTGAATCTGTTACTAGTGTCTTGGCAGTTGTTCTGGGGACACATCTCTCACTGGTCTTATTTCCAGAGTCTTTTAAATCTTTCTCTTCCTGCCTCGCCAGGCTTGCTCTCTTTGAATTTCTTGATATTTCTCACTCCTGTTCTTGATACTTTGAAATGTTGTGATAACTTTGTATATCTATCTCCGGCTCTGTGAGCATCAACAATTACAGTGTTTTTCTCAAGTGTAAACTGATTTATTTTGTTTTTGGCACGATGCTTTCTCAAGTGACAGCTCAAACCCTTGCTGAAGGTTTTATATATACTGTGTGTAAATTGGAAGATAACTTGATTTTACAAGCTTTGAGCTTCACAAAGTTAAAGCACATCATTGCACAGCAGTGGTTTGTGCCATGGCTCAATAAAAAGGTCAGTGTTTTTTTACTGGAATTGTCCCGTGACAATTCCAGTAAAATCTTTTTAAAGAAAGACTTGAATGGTAAATTTAAAGACAAATGTTTTTATTTACTTGTTTTTATACTTAAACCCATCAGTTTTCTTATTAATGGTATGGAGATTTGAGTGTATATTTTTCTTTAAAGCCTTGTCCTGACACAAAAATCACTTTTTAAGGCAACAGCAAAATGCTGTTTCCATTTTAAACAATCTAACTTAAACTTTTTTTTTTAACTTTCTTGCATCTACTTTAGAAGAATTCATTCACTTGCGTGATATAGAGGGATACCAGTCTTGTCTTTGATCTTGAGCAGCGATTACAGACTGTAAAAGTAGACGGGATAGATTTCCTCGTGGTTAAATACCAGACTAAATGGGATTAGGTCTCATTTTGCTATGAGCCCTTCTGAGCCTGACTACAAAGCTGACATGCTCAACGTGAACGCAGTATTGCCTGAGTATTAGATAACAGGACTTCCCTCTGCTCATAGTCCACAGTGCCACTGCATGTGCGTGTCGAACTGTTTCTAATTTCATTGAAGCATTTTCAAAGGACTTACCTGGGCAGTAGATGGATTTGCGTAAAAGTGTACTTAAATTCATTTTTGAATCCAGAACAACGAATTCACATTTTATTAAAGAAGTGAAAGCAGTTACCAGATGCTTCCGATATCCCCACAGGCAAATCAGGCACAGTTTGTCTAACCGGTGATTCAGTGACACTCGTCTCTGACTGATAATCTAGTGTCTTGCTAAAATTTAGGGATTTTAATGCAATGAAATACAATGGTTCATGCATGTAGTCTTGGTCTGCCATTAACTGGTTACCGGCTGTGCAATCAGTGCAACTTTTGTGTTGTTGTTTAGTTTAGTTTTCTTTTTTTTTTTTTTTGCATTTTGTTAAATAAACTAGAAAAAACATCCATGTAGAGCTTTGTGAGTGGGACTAAGAATTTATGCACAATCAGCAGTTTTCTTAGATAAATCAGTCACAATTGAATTCCAAAAGAAAGGCTCTAGCTGCAATCAGACTGAGCCAAAGCCATTATGAAGAACCCAAAGTGCTTGCTAATATGTGAAAAGCCCTCATTGCTCTCTTTCTCTTTCACTTATCCACTGGCCCTGTCTCGGTCCCATACATTTTCTCTACTTTCTGTTTAAGGGTCATCAAAGCTGGCTGCTTTTTGGCATTTTTCGCTGACTCTGTCTGGGCACGGTTGGGTGTCTTTCAATTTAGCTCCTTCTGATAACTCGGCCTCTCCCAATAGATAAATATTAAATTAGAACAAATGACTCTCACTTTCTCAGCAAGCAATTCTGTCCTCTTCCCCTGAGGCTTTTAGCATCGGGCAAACAAGCAGTGCTGCTATCTGTAATTAGGAAGGGAAAACTCAAAACACACACCAGCACATTTGAACTGCTAAACGAATGCCTGTTGCACTATCAATAGTTACCAGCTGCCTCCCCTGGATAAGTGGACATTATTCACATCACTTGTATGTATTCACAGGGAGGTGGTGAGGCGGGGTGGGGCGATTGGAAATTGCTAAATGTATCACATGTGCTTCATTAAAGCTGCCTTTGTGAGCATTCTTTAAATATGTGGAGGATAGGATTTCTGATTTAGGCTTTTTAAAATAAAAGCCAGAGGTTTCTTTGCTGGAATGCGCTTGCTTTTACATGATAAGTGCCTCATACATATACACTGAAATAATCTTGCAGGTCCTTTTCATGTTTGTTTTTAGCACAGATTCTAGGTTCCAGAGACTGTTGTAATCCCGTAAGCCTGTTTGAGTGTGTAACGTTATTAGTATGACATGATTTGGATGGCAAAAAGACAAGTTAGTTTGATTGGGTGTTGCTCCCGGGGGAACACTTTTGGATGAAGGTAATATTGTGTAGCATCTGACGATCTGGCATGAGTTATTAGATCTTTTGTGTGATGGGGACGAGCTGCCGTGCTGAAAGCTGCTGCAGATGGCTCATATCTATCTGTGTCGCAACAGCAGCAGCAGCAAGACCTCCGCTCCGAGCAGTGAGAGCAATATCCTGAAGCAAGCGTGCAATTTGCTATATCACAGTTCCTAGATCAGTCTTTGTAATATTGGTATCTGCCTGGTGGCCTATATATCTATTTGGCAAGCTATTTGGACTATTTGCTTGTTTTCCTGGATTTTTATCAGGGCAACTTTCTATCATTTTATTTGTAATATGCTGAAGATCCTCTGTCTTTGAGCATGGAATGCAATCACTGTACAGTGTGTGAGTGGGTGTGTACATGTAGGGATTTACTGCTGTTGTAGTAATCAGTCTGAATGTTAATTAAGGTTAATTAATTAGGTTAATTAAGATAACCCAAAAACAAAAAAACCCTAATAATGTATAGTATGTATGCCTCTGTGTGTATATTTATTGTCCTGAAAGGGTTGATGGTTTGAGGACAGTGTTGGTGGATATGGCTCATATTGCCACTGCTTACACAGTGAATCTGTGGAATTATATGAGGAAAAACTGAATAGAAAGAAACGTGGTTCTGAAAAGGTTTTTGAAACAACACATGTTCTTCCCTTCATTGTAGTGAGGGAAGCTGTCAGGCTGGTAGAGTGACGGATCCAAATGCAGAACTCAAAGCAGACAGGATAACAAAAAATGAACCTTTAATTCAGGTTGAAAGGCAAAGCCCCAAAACAGGGCGCACACTGGGCAAAAAAGAGCTCCAGCAGGGAGAACAGAGAGCACGCTGGAAAAGACACACTGATGCTAAGACAAACAAACTTCAAATACTAGAATACAGAAAAACAGAAAACCAGAAAACCAGACTCAGATATATTATGTAAGAATGACCAATCCCAGGGATTATGATAAAAGCACAGTGCTTTAAACTCACAATCTTAAAGGAAGGCAAGGAGCTGTGTTAGGGTTAAAGATTCACCTGCTCCTGCTGTTGGGGCAGCCGTGGCTCAGGTGGTAGCGCGGGCTGGCTATTAGTGGGAGGGTTGGTTGGATTGATCCCCGGCAGCCATTTCATTACTACTATACTATTAAATCACACTTTATAGAGTAGCCCTGTTTCGGACTGCCACGCCCATCGCACTGGAGAATGTACCAAAGTCTCCCTTAGGAAAGCTCAGATAGGATCCTGTGTAGGACAGTTAATCAAAAGTACTTTTGCTGTTAGTCTTACTCAATTTTGACAAAGCAAATCTCAACTTTATGCCATTTGCTGTGATGTCTCCAGGTCTCGTTCCTCCCTCTGGCTTTAAGGTGGAATAATAAGCATCATTGATTTGACGCCACCAGAATAATGTGCGCACGATGCCCTAACCTTGAGCTTTAATGTGTGTGTAAATCCCAAATATGGGATAAATAAATATTTCATTATATGGTATTGTAAGGACGCTTTAAAAATAAAGTTTATATTATTATTGTTAGTGTATGGGCTGTTTTTAAATGCATGGAACATAGATTATAATAGGCTGGTTGAAAGAGGGATCAATAATATCACAGGAGAGAACAGTTTATCAATATGTTCATAATACTGTTTTTTTTTTTTTAAAATTCTCATACTAACTTCTTTGTAAAATGCGTATTTTAAAGAAATGAATGAGAAACCCACAGTGAGCATGACCACGCGCAGCAGATAAGGGGGGGCAGCACTGCAGAATCTGTGCTTATTCTTTAGCTCCAGTGTGACCTCTCAGTGTAGACATTGCCATTCATTATGAAATAAGGGTGAGCTGGCGGTCTCCACTGGTTTGCATATGGATATTAATGGTTCTTAGCAATTTACATTTCAATTCCAGACACTCTATGAGAAATTAGTCACACTCAAATCACGAACTCGCGAATTGTTCAGGAAAATGATTGACATTTTTCAATTAGTACTCAAAGACAAATTTAATATGTTTAGTGCATTAATTAACTGGAGGAAATGGAAATGACCGGAGCTAAGGTAAAATTTGCATGATCTATTCAAGGTTCTGCCGGGGTCCATTACCCAGCTATGACGAGCAGCGGGACAGAACGCCCGCCCGTGTTTGGCTGATGTTGATTCATTTTTGATAGAAAGGTCTGATAATTTCACTATCAGATCGAGCTCCTGCCAAATTACAGAGAGGTCAGAGTTTCTGCATCTGAATTCCTCCGTGTGTTTGCAGTGGCGTGGGTCTGTTTGAAAAAGGTCAGATGATCACAGTGTGTAAACAGCGGTGTTATAATGGAAGAACCTGCTTTCCTTCCATTATGCGCTCCTCATTGCTCGGTTATTGCACGGATGAAATTGAAGCTCTTTGGCCTTTAATTAAATCACTGTTAATCTACCTTTGCAGTTTTTATGACATGTTTTTATAGCTTACTGAGACATTGCAGTGCAAATGGAAATAATTAAAGATGGAAAGTAATAGAGAGATGGATAAGATTTAACAGAATCATTAGATCAGTGATGGCAAAGGACACATCAAAAACGTCCTTGGTCACAGTTATGCATTTGACACAAACATTTACTGTTTCTGCCTTTTCCTTGTGATTCGCAGGGAACTATGAGATTCTGCCTGTGCCCTGCGAATGATGGGGACAAATTTCCCAAGTTTTAACCGCGAAGAAGGAGAACGACATCGTCAGATGCTGCTCTCATAATAGGTGCTACAATCATGAAATATTCATTATGTTTGTTGGGGGTGTGCTTTAAGTTCCTAATAAGAATAGCTCAAATTTTTCAGCAGCAGACCATTGATCCAGCCTGTATCATTAGTTGAATGACTCATCACAGAGGAGTGTTGCTGAATATTGATCATTCACTTGAGTGAACCCTGCAGGGTGCACTTCCCGATTATTTCCTCTCCTCTTTTTGGAGAAACTGAGAAAGGAGAAGTGCGTCATACACGTTATTTCTTCTTTCTTATTCAAGTTTATATCCAGCTGTCATAAAAGGATTTTTGAAACGCCTGTTTGTTCCACTGTGTTTCTTTACTGTGCCTAACTGAGTTTATTGAACCTTTGTGCTTAGCTGTGGACACACTTTATTTGACTCAAGGATAGGATTTCAGTACTCTTCCTTTTTACTCTTTGTCTTCTCCCCCCCGAAGATAATTACACTTTATCTATCTTTGATTTCCTCTGTTCTCATTGGGATGCTCCCAAGAGTCACCTCCTATCTGGCTGCTTTTGACACAAGTAGTAAATAACAGTGAGGAAGGCCATAAATCATGGTAATTCCTCCCCCAGACCTCTCGTCCAGATGGATCACTTGTGTGCCTTTGAGGTCCACCTGCGAGTCTTGTATCACTGGTGTAAATTAAGTAGAACTGTGGAAGTTATGCACAGTAGCTGCCTAGTTTATCAGAGTCATGTGACAATAGAGGTCAAATTAAGTAAACTGAAACTTTTGCTATTAAAAAATAATGATTAGAAGTAGGTTTGTGCTGAAAGAGGGTGGCCTCGGGGATCGACGATGGTCAGAGTGATCGTAAAAAAGGCATAATGAAGGAGTAGTGGAACCACAGGCACAAATGAAAAATAGTCAGAGCCAGGCAGATGTTATGAATTAATACTTTATCTGTTCAGCTGATATCCATTCACTTTTGTTTACTAACTAGTGTAGGCTAAATCCTTTATTGTTGTATGGGAACAAGGCTCTCCCGCTGGTATAATGGTGATGGTGATCACACCAGGGGACAACAAGACAGCTGGACCTAACGTAATACTTGGAATATAGTTAATTAGTAAAGTTTATCTATTGGTGGATCTTCAAAATTCTTGTAAAATAGAAATAACACAAACACATACACATGCATGCATGTGTATGCACTGTATGTATATATACAGTAACTTTGACTTATCAGTTCTGTAATTAATTATTTCCCCTGGGAAATAATTAATTACTGGGGGGGGGGGGGGAGACTTCACAGACGGCTGAGTGTGAGCTCACTCAAATTTAAAATCACATTTATATACACCAGCAGCAAACTAATCCCGCCAAGCAGAACTGTATATTGGTACTGTAACATCTGCAAGGCATCATCAAACACTGATTCTTCATGTCTCTGTTGGCAAAACACAGATTAGTCTCTGCAAGACTTCTTTAAAAGTCATGCTTTTAAGCTCATACCATTCCATTAATACATCCCCTTTCTTCGCTTTATTTCCAAACCCATTTGCTGGCCCGTGTGCTGCTCTGACAGCTTGGGGTCAAGCATGGATGACCTTTTATCCAGCACCGCACAGACAGGAGGACCTATTTTCAAATGTGAAGAGGATACATATGCGAGTAACCTTCACAGGCAGAGGTGTCATCAGCAAAACATCTCTGTTAATCCATTTATCACCATATGCTCAATGCAGGATTTCAAGTTCAGGCCAGCATTTCATATCTGGTACAGATATTTGAATCTGCACCGTGTTTATCTTAAGTTATCTGGAGCTGGAGATATGAGCAATGTGTATCCAAAACACTCGGTGCCTCCTGGGTGAGTTAGGGCCTTGTCATTAAACAGTACTTTCTAGAAAAAAAAAGGTTCATTTGTTGTCAAAAGAAGAACTTATTGAACTAACAGAATCTTTTATCTAAACACATATTGCACCTAAAATGTATCTACTGTTTAACCTACATATATATGTTCAACACTGTATTATGCCCTCTCCACTCAGCCTACTTGCGAGAACAAAACACATTTAGTTGTAAAATTGTCACATAGAAATTCACTATGTGCTTAGCTGCTGTTATAAACCAGCTGTCTGTTCAGCATCTCACGGGCGAGAATGCAACATTATTCTAACCTTTTGTCTTCTGAAAGAAAATAACCTTTGCTCCTTAACTGATAATCAGTTATTCACTGCCTGTTAACAGCCACACCTAAATTTCTGTTAAACATATGGCCAAACACACAGTGGAGCAGTTAGGAAGAGTTGTGCCAAGGATCTGTGACACGGCTGATAATTTATTCAGGAACACTTACAGCTCCCATACAGAAACATAAACAATACATTCTGAGAATCAAATACCGCCATTCTGTCAGTGAAGCTGGGATCGCAGGGGTCCTTTGTGGTCTTCGGGGTGCCCTAATGCACTGGCCAGAACAATGTTGGAGGGATCTGTGCAGTGCAATAGTGACTCTGTAGAGGTAGCAGTGGGGTTTAACTTGTTAACAAGTTTGTTTCTAGTTTAATACTGGTGGCAGCAAGTTTGCAAAGATGTGTTGATTCTGAAGAGAATATAATGTGTGACACTGATGATGGAAAAGCTGTAATTAATTCCTGTTTTTCTCTGTAATCCTAACGACAGTGAGAGCCTATTAAATTCTGCAAATGAATAAACATCATTAGGCATTGATATGAATTGCATTCATCTACAAAATCAAGTTTGGAATGCTCCACTTGATTAACTCATCGGCACTGAGCTGAGCATATAGGAATATTGGTAATACAATAGGCAGAATAAACAGGCAACCCACATCATTTTTGTTGTTTTCAATTAAAATTTAGCTTATCATGTGTTGTGCATGGTGCAGCAATCACACATTAAAAAAAACAAAAACAATTCTGACTCTGGTTCTAAACTCCTTTCAGTTTGGCCAGCCAAGCATCTGAAGTATCAAAATGCAAGTGTCAATCAAACAGGAACAGAAAGGAGTGCAGCTCGCACACAAAAAACCCTAAACTCCAAGAAATGCCAGGATCAGAACTTGGCAAGATAGTTATCACTCTCCAGAATGCATGCTTGCCCCCTTCACATATAGTGTCCTTCATTCTTTTCAGCTTTAGCAGCCTGAAATAGACATTAATCCCAAAAACTTCCATCCGTCCATCCATCCATCCATCCATCCATCCATCCATCCATCCATCCATCCATCCAAGCAGAGATGTCCACATCACCCTCTCCCCAGCTACCTCCTCCAGCTTTTCCAGGCAAATAAAGCATATAATTCAAAGTGTGGTTTTTAATATGCACCAAATTTTAGCGCTATATTGCAATTATGGATGTTGTCAAGACAACCAATAGATTATAACTATTAAAATGAGAGTTGAACTGGCGTAACATGATCAGCTTACATTAGATGTTGGAAGCGTGACAACAGTTTAATGTAACTGAGCAGCAGTGTGAGAGAGTGAAGCATCTTAACTCATAAACAATGTGTATGCAGCGGCTCACAGTGCTGCCTACACAGAATCAGCACCGTGATCAGCTGAGTGGAAGCGGCAGCTTTCGTGCTCTTTGTGTGTTTACGAGCTGTAGGTCACCTTCGATTTGGAAGCGCTCAGAGCACAATACACTGTCATTGCAGCATAAAGTGCAGCTGGGTCATCAGCAATGTTTAGTATAACTTGAATAATTTGAGGAGCATCAGGCATGCGGCCCCCGTCCCCACCTCTCTGTGTATCACTGGCTTATCCTGGCAGACTGGGTACCGCAGTTCAGAAAAAGAGCCTGTGATCAGTCTGCTTTCTCAGTTAAAGCAATGTGGAAGTGGGATTCCATAGATGCAAACATAAGAAAGCAGAGGCCCGAGAGCATGAAGGTACTTCATAGTACCTTAGCTCTTCCTGCGCACATCTGGACAGAGATGTTGTTCCTGGAATCTGCTGGAGCCACTCTCCCAGTTTTGGGGAACACTGCCCCGAGTGTTTCGATTACCACCTTCCACATCCTCTCTAGCTCTTCTCTCAGCCCTTGGTATTTATCAAGCTTCCCATGTTCCTCCTTCTTGATGTTGGCATCATATGGTATTTATGTCTATCATTCTCTACCACCCACGGGGGGGCATATCCAATTTTGACCTCGGGACTTCCAGGTCATACTCGTCACTGATGTTCCTGTATACTATGCCAGCCACCTGGTTATGGCGTTATGTGTATGCCCTGTCTGCTAGCATCTTGTACTCTGCTGTTATGTGCTGGATTGTCTCAGGGGCACCTCTGCACAGCCAATGCAGAACATCAGTGGGGACAGAGCATCTCCTTGGGACAGATGGGCAAATTAGTGATGGCTAACCAACTCGACGTAGTAATTGTGGACAAGAAGAGGAAGAAAACTGTAGTAATAGACATAGCAATACCAAGTGACAGTAACGTCAAGAAGGAACACGAGAAGCTCGATAAATACCAAGGGCTGAGAGAAGAGCTAGAGAGGATGTGGAAGGTGAAGGTAACAGTGGTCAAAATATAAAATGGCAAAATAGCCTTGAAGTATAAAATATACTTCAGATAGCTGCATTTACATTAATTTAGTCAAGGCTACATTGCAGAGATTTATCAGTCTGCTAAGTGACTTCAAAACCACGCAGGAATGTATGAAAACCAATCATTTCTTAAAAGTGAAGGAAAAACACCTTCACTAAATGGCATTTTGTGGCAGTATATATTTTGAATTTTTTTTTTCTGAAGCTGATACCTCCAAATATCATCTTTTGTGTATTGGTTAGAAAATTTTAAAGGTCAAAACTGCAGAAAGACTTTTAGTATTTGTGAAAACAGAGTCCAGGCTTTTGGATGGATGTTTTAGATCTCACTGGAGTTAGCTCAAAATCTTGCTGAGTCATTCCCAGCTCCTCCACACACCTGTGTTAGTTGTCAGTTATAGCAAATGAACAGACTGTAAAAACTTACAGCAACGAGTAGCTGTTTGTCCTCTGTGCTAAGTAGGTTATGCCGTTTGGTGTAAGTTCACAGATTAATGGTTCTAATGGTAATATATGGGGTGGTGGTACCACAGATGTTACAGAGCAGTATCTAATATCTTTGGCCCACCTTCTGGTTTAAAGCCTGACTCTGCTGGAGGAAGTTAAATGACGGACTATTTATATTCTGCTCCGATACAGATAATACTCTGATCAAATTACAGTGCAGTTAATCTGTCGTGCCAGATTTTCAAGGACAAAACAAATGTAGTGGGCTCTGACACCTTGGAAAAAATAAAATTATTTTCTATTGCTTCCTTTTTGGTAATTACAAATCTGCTCGATTAAGTACGCAACTCAAAACAAACAGCAAAGGCATATAAATTATATTCTTCAAAAGTTTAAAAAATATATATATTTCTTTCATTTTGAGAGACGTTATATATCTGTGAAGCTGTAAACTCCAATCAAAGTTTTTACTAGTATAAAATCTCTTTATGAAATAGAAGAATATTTATTTATTTGTTTATTTATTTGCCATCATTCTTGTTGAAGCGTAGAAAAGCTTGACATCCATGTGCTGTGCCTTTGAGGGAAAATGGTTTTGAAAGGATGCATCAAGCCAGCCGTCATCAACCCCCACCCCCCCTCCCACCCCCCCCTCCGCAGAGCACCTGAACAGTGCTTCTCTCAGTCCTCGTCAGAGAGACGACAGCTGCATACTAAACAGAAGAAACAAGAGCTGCCCCTCAGCCTGAAACGCACAATTATTCTCAGAGGCAGACCTACATGTTGACACATAAACAGTTGCAATTAACCACTGAACACTCATCCAGGCATTTTAGTTCGCATCACACGTGACGCCGCACGCTCCCTTTCAGCGAGAAAGATGGATCACGTGTGCGCTCAAGTCACCAGCTACTGACATTGTTTAGGAGTAATTTTAACGGCTGTCAGGAAATGCATTTTGAATGTGCATTGTTTTTTTTTTTTATCTCTTGCATTTGGTGATTGATTTTTTTTTTGTTCTTCTTTTGTCAACATCTGTCTGTGGATGTGACGAGAGCTACTCCAGCAGAATTAAGCTCGACTCTTTTCAGCTGCAGTATAACGTTGGCTGCAGCTGTTTGCAGTTCTTTGAAGAAACAAAGTAGTCATCGTACTCAGGAGTTTTTATCCGATAGTAAAAGGAAAGAAAGGAATCTGAAAATTAAGCTCCAAAACATTTCTTAGATATCACAAAAGTGCTTAGTATTAAAGAATATGTTATTGAAAGCCAGTTAAGCCTTCGCCTTTCTACCCCATTTAACGTGATCAAAAGTATATCCCTGCCGGTAGCAGGCTTGTTATTTAATATTTCGCTCTTATTAAATCAGTAGTGCACCATTGCTGGTTTCACCAGGTTCTCCTTTGGAAGGGATTTCATTAAGATTAAATGACCAGATTTTACCACTTTAATGAGTGAATAAAAGGGAACTGAGATGATACTCTTTGGGTTTTTGAGGATAGTTCCTCAAAAACACTTTAAAGATACTTTTAAAATGATCAAATAATAATAATAATACACTTAATAACATGCATTCAGTTTCAAAGGTTTTTTTTTTTTTGTCTGCTCAGGCACAAAATCCACTTCCATCATCCCCAACACAATCACAGTCTTCACTGGATAGAGATAACAACTCAAACATGCATATCATCCATCATCCATCCATCCATCCATCCATCCATCCATCCATCCATCCATCCATCCATCCATCCATCCATCCATCCA